>JAXIVD010001528.1:60000-82913 GCA_036785275.1 Cancer borealis
GAATCTCGCTACCTACTGCTCATCCCCGCGCCACACACACACATGGGTAATAAAGTAGGATAGTTTGCAACTTATCAATGTTGTTATATGTTAACTTGGTGCAGTCTAAATATTTATAAGTCAGGTTTGCCAAGCTTTGTGCCTTCATAATCATGTTATTCTTCTGTTCCTTAAATATATCCCCCTTGTCTGTTATTATAACACCTAGATACTTAATATTGTTAGTCACACGGATTCCCTCAATGTTCTCTGGTTTGTGTTCTGCGTTGTGTATGATTATTTAGCTTTTTTCTTTATTTATTTCCATGCCATATTCCTTGCTTATTTCCATCAGTGTTTTGATGTTATCACAAGCTTCTTGTAACGCTATTATAAGTCTCATGGAAAATGTTCATAAGCAGAAGAAGAAAAGTGCTTCCTCCATAACGGCTTGTTTTGTTGTTATGATCAGCTGATTCCGCAAGGCGAGTGATTCTACTTGACACGCCTGATGGACAGGGGGACACTAGACGGTGGGGAAGGCCTACATTACCCTTCACCAACTTTGTGCCACATTACTTGCTTCGCCTTGAGTGTCTGGGACTCCCTAATCAACAACAAGGAGAGGAGGAATAAGTAAGTCAAGTTTATTTATATTACAGTACCATTATAATTATTTTTCTTTGATGGGGTAAACAGCATCGGTATATACATACATACATACATATTTGATATGTTTAAATGTCATTATCTTACTGTGTGAGTGCATACACACATGCATTAGTTTTTTTTTTTTTTTACATCCTTCGAACGAATAGATGCTACAGACTAGTAGGTAATATAACTATAGGAATTAATCTATTAATATATAAATTTAATTGCACTTCTGAATTATTCTTTTTTTTTCGGATGTATTTTTTATTTTTATTTGTATAATTTTTTATTCACTTGTAATGTGCTAACATTCACATTTTATTTCAGGTTTTTTGGTTGTGACAACCATAAGGACACATTCCTGCAGATCCTTGTTGGTTTGGCCAGGAAGTTCCCAGAGTTTGAGGTGGCACAGTGCTGTAATGGGCATTTTGTAATCACCAAGATTCTCCCCGTCGTGGGCGGCAACCTTTTCAATGGTTTTGGCTCCAACTTGTACAGGGACATAAACTCTGATGTTCACACCAAGTTGCCCTCCAAACGCCAGGCCACCGGCGACTGTGTGAGGGATACTAGAAGCCATGACCAAATGAAAAGGCAGAAGCTCCAGGGGCAGAAAAAATAGGTGATGGGGGAGATAATGACTGCGTCTTACAAGCCAGTGATTTGTCTCTCTCTTCAAAGGAGTTATACTTACTGCTACTGCAGACTGTTTTTTTTTTTCTGTGCAACAAAGATATTTCTCCCCCTGCAAGACAGTGACTTGTGCTTTTCTTCAAGGGAGTTATACTTACTGCTACTGCAGACAGTTATTTTTCTGTGCAACAAAGATATTTTTCCACCTGCAAGACAGTGACTTGACAGTGACAGTGACTTGTGCTTTTTTTCAAGGGAGTTATACTTACTGCTACTGCAGACAGTTATTTTTCTGTGCAACAAAGATATTTTTCCACCTGCAAGACAGTGACTTGTGCTTTTCTGCAAGGGAGTTATGCTTACTGCTACTGCAGACAGTGTTTTTTTTTTCTGTGCAACAGATATTTCTCCCCCTGCAAGACAGTGACTTGTGCTTTTTTTCAAGGGAGTTATACTTACTGCTACTGCAGACAGTGGTTTTTTTTTCTGTGCAACAAAGATATTTCTCTCCCTGCAAGACAGTGACTTGTGCTTTTTTTTTTCAAGGGAGTTATACTTACTGCTACTGCAGACAGTGTTTTTTTTCTTCTGTGCAACAAAGATATTTCTCCCCCTGCAAGACAGTGACTTATGCTTTTTTTCAAGGGAGTTATACTTACTGCTACTGCAGACAGTGTTTTATTTTTCTGTGCAACAAAGATATTTCTCCCCCTGAAAGACTGTGACTTGTGCTTTTCTTCAAGGGAGTTATATTTACTGCTACTGCAGACAGTGTTTTATTTTTCTGTGCAACAAAGATATTTCTCACCCTGCAAGACAGTGACTTGTGTCTCTCTGGACGCAAGTACGCCAATTCTTTGAGAGTGAGGCCATCGTCAGGCGTGTCAACCTGGTGTGCCTTTCTCGATACACCTTGGAGGAGGTGGCAGAGGAGATGCAGACCGCCAGGGAGCAGCTGGTCATGGAGGACAATCGGGTGGTTCAGATGTTGATTGGAGAGCTCTCTGACCTGGACCCTGAACCGCCAGAAGACCTGCTTGCGGCAGCTACATGGCACTTCTCGGGGAATCTGGGCAGGATGTCCTTGGGTGAAATTATTGCAAATATGGTGTTTTTATTGGTGTCTTAGGATTGAATAATTGTTGCCCACCGATGACGTATGTTGACTAATTTGTTTTTGTTGTTCATAAACATATTCTTCACATCACTTTGAGGTGCTTGCTTTTTGTTTGAGGTTTCTATGATGATTTTAAGTATTTTATTCAAATAAAACAAACAAAAAATCGCCTCAGCACCCATTTGCGAAAGACGCGATTTCGAGTGCACAGTCACGTATGGTGTATTCTATGGTATTGCATATTAATATAGACTACATGGGCTATGCATGTAAGTGTTTTCAGATTGAAATTCCAATATTCCTGGAAATTATTGCAAATTTTGTTTTTTTATTGGTGTCAGGATTGAATAATTGTCGCCCACCGATGATGTATGTTGACAAATTTATTTTTGTTGCTCATAAATATATTCTTCACATCACTCTGAGGGGTTTGCTTTTTGTTTGAGGTTTCTATGATGATTTTAAGTATTTTATTCAAATAAAACAAAAAAAAATCACCTCAGTACCCATTTGCGGAAGACCCAATTTCGAGTGCACAGCCACGTATGGTGTATTCTATGGTATTGCATATTAATATAGACTACATGGGCTATGCATGTAAGTGTTTTCAGATTGAAATTCCAATATTCCTGGAATTTATTGCAAATTTTGTTTTTCTTGGTTTCTTAGGATTCAATAATTGTCGCCCACCGATGACGTATGTTGACTAATTTGTTTTTGTTGCTCATAAACATATTCTTTACAACACTCTGAAGTGTTTGCTTTTGATTTGAGGTTCCTATCTTAATTCTAAGTATTTTATTTGATTTTTCTAAAAATCTGCCGTAGGACGGGTTTGCAAAAGGCCAGATTTCGAATGTCCAGTCAAGTATAGTGTAGTCTAAGGTCCAGTCTTTGGTAACTGTGTGACATTCACCGCAGTATTTTGATGGCCTAAGTCACTCACGTCGTTCTGTTCATCCTCAGACTCACTATCTTCAACATGGTGTGATCTACTTGAACAACCAACATTATTACCACTAGTTGTGTCATTTTTCTCTACTGCCGTGTTGGTACTACCTATTTCATAAGTAGTTCCCAACACTCTAGAAATATGCACTCTCACACAGTTGTTGCCGTGCCTTATTACAACAATTTTACCATCCTGCCCAATGGTTTTACCGGGACCTTTCCATTCATTACAACCATCTCTCTTATAAAATACAGAATCACCCAACCTATATGTGGTTCCATTACATCTAATTTGATGTCTTAGAGCTCTTCTAATTTTCTCGGATGTTTCAGCTTTAACAAATGCCTGCCTGCTAGCATACAATGCATTTAGATGCTTAGCAAACACCTTACTAGTAGTAGTACCCTCAAGGGCAGGAGGGTCATCAGTGCATATAGATGGGAGTTGAGGATTACGACCAAAAACAAGTTGATAATGACTGTAACCCTCAACCATCTGAAGATTATTTTTAGCATGCACTGCCCAAGCAAGTGCAGTTGACAAAGACACATCAGGTTGATCTGCTAATATTTTGCATACCATCTCATCAACGATGGCAAGATTCCTTTCACAAATACCATTACTAAATGGGCTCTCAGCCGCTGTATTCATAACAGTAATATTCAAATTCTCACACCTATCTGTATTCATAACAGTAATATTCAAATTCTCACACCTATCTCTAAACTCATCATTGGCAAATTCGCCACCATTGTCCCACAAAACTTTCCTAGGACATTCCAAACCAGTACCAATCCATTTCTTTATGATCTCATCAATAATCACTTGCTTTTCCTTTCTATATATTACTGCACAAATGATAAATCTAGTTGCTAAATCAATGAGGTGAAGGAACCACACATTTTTCCTCTCATCCCATTCCTTAAGATCCATTGCCACCACTTCATTCAAGTCTGTGTCTCGTGGCACACACAGTACACACCACTGGTCGAGGCTGTTTTATTGTACCTTTTACAAATGTCACAACAATTAGATATTTCTTCAACCAGTTTCATGTACTCATTATCACATATACCTGCATCTTTCACCAACAGTTTTAATCTCCTTGCAGATGGATGAGCAAATTGTTTATGCAGTTTTTCAATAATTTTCCTGTTATTAGTTGGACTATTGTCTTTGTTAAGAGTGTACAAACTCTGTTCAACACATGTATTCCCCTCAGCACTTGGTGTAATGTCAATACAGTAATGACCCGAGGGAGTGCTTTTCAGGTCAATTAGCTTTCCAAAAATCACTGCCTTGTCATTTTTCAAATACAAAGTTATTTTGGCTCTTTTCATTGAGATCTTTGAAATCAGTAATGGAATATCACACTTTACAACATTTGTAACTACATAACACTTACTTCCAACACTCTCACAGGGTAATCTGACTTGTTTTAAAGACCTAAATTTCTTTCCATCACCAAACCTAAACCATTTATAACCTGTATATTCTCTGATTAATTTTCTCTCATCATTACTTAATGTGTCCATAAAACATTGCAGCCAAACTTCACCACATACAGTAGATGTACACCCACACTCCAGCACACCACAACCCAAACACTTTCCTGTCAAAGATAAATCACATTCGTCACCTTTCCAGCTGTTAATTAGAACTTCTTCCACCTCATCATCTAGTCAAAATTCTCTGTTTTCTTCTTCTCCATCAATTGCGTACACATTTTCATTACCCGGACATCTCATGGCAAAGTGAAGTTTTGAACCACATATTCTGCAGAGCTTGGGTCTGCCAAAAACATCCACAGGATTGGATTTCCTTTGAAACTTGTCGTGCCACCTTTCTCTACTCTCTGGCATCCATCCACGACTGGCAGACGCTTGAAATGGTCTTTGAGGTCTGCCATGGAAAATTGGTCTGCTGCCTCTTCTTGCCATCCTGCCATTTGTATAATAAATTTCAGCTTCTTTGTGGTGTGGAGTGTTTATATCAAAATCCTCACTTCTAGTCATGTCCTGCAAGCTAGAGGCCATGCCATCACTAATCCACAATACAGGCTCACTTTTAACTGCAATGGCTGTTGTATCGTTGATATATACAGTGTTCTCTTTAGAATAATCCACTGCAGTCAACACTAATTTCTTCTCAGCTGCTGTAATGCCACACCGATGTAACAGTTTCAGGACCAAAATTGAGCCTGGATATTGCACCTTGATTTTCTTCATTCTCTTCTGTAGTGTATCAAACTCATCTATATATTGTTCCCTTTCTCTCTCTTAAAATCATCAAATTTTGCATATTCTGTATAAATTCCACCAATACCTTCTTTAAAATGCTTCTTCAAAAAATCAAGCAATATTTGGAGGCCAGTTTCTGTTTTTAGATGAGTTAGTGTCAGCTGACTGAACACTTTTTCTCTGGCAGAGCTCCCCTCAGGAAGTGACAAGGCCACACCAATTCCTTGCTGATTCTTGGGAATTTTGGTTAATTCTCCCCAAAATTCCACTTCAGTTACCCAAGTATCATATGAGTTGTTCTCATTAAAGCGAGGGGAACTTTACTGTCTGAAGCCATTGTTCAACTCTCTAGTCTCAAATCAGCAGTATAAAATCAATCAACAACTTCCTTATTTCAGCAGTTGCCAGCCCAGCTTTCCACTTGCAGTTCCTCTGCTATGACTCTTTCCACCTTACTTCTTGCACCATTCAGGAACTACCATGTTAAACTTGTCTGTGGAGTCATGTTGACCCTGTCACTCCTCCTTCCAGAATGCCCAGTTGTCAACAACCCTCTCTACTCGTGGAAAACGGATGGCATAGAAAACGTTTAATGCAAAGTGAATTTAAACCAAAACTAAATAAAACATTACATAAAAGAATTAAAACAAAACTAAAACCAAACAATAAAATAGAAATAATGCAAGTGATCTTAACATTACTTACTTATCTCTCTCTCTTTCTGGTGGTGGTGGTGGTGGTGGTGGTGGTGCCACAGCTCAGGCTGGAGGAGCTTCATAATTGCATCTCCTTGGATGGACTGGGAAACCCACTGTTGCACACTCTACGGGTTAAGCAAAGATTAATTATATGGGTTAAAGGGATAAATACAAGAGATGAAGTGTGCTTTAGATCTATCGTCATAACCAAGGGTGTCAGATTTCAAGGAGGTTGTCATTACATTCAGAAAATTATTGAAATTACCACTTGGAGGTCTATATTTACACAAAAATAAATACTTCTTTTCAACAATTACAGTTACAACTCCAAACGATTTGATAGAAGAATTAGAAATTTCTAGTTGACTTTGCAGAGAGGAATCATAATTAGTTGTAACATACATAGCAACACCACCACCATGAACATTTCTGGAATTAGTGTACATGTAATAACCAAGTAATTCATACAAACAACACATATGAACAAACAACCTAATTTCAGTAAACCCTAGAACATCAAAATTAATGGAAGTATTAAGTAAAACTGTGTCGTGGAGAAGTTGAAAATTCTTTGGGATAAACCGTGTATTCAAATTAAAAATGATTAGAGATTTATTGAACTGTAAGTGAAGGTTGTCCAAAAAGGTGTATTCTGATTTTGGAATGTTAGGTAACCTAGTGCACAAGAGAAATTCATTGACCTCTAAGTCACCGTTATATTTTTCATTGTCCACAGAAAAAGGATTAAATTGTAAGTCTTCAAAATTGTATATGAGAAACTGTGTTGTAGCATAAAGGACAGACTGTAATGAATCACTACTCAAAGATGCAAATGGTAATTCTCAACTCAACAAATAATTAGTTTCCATAATTACTAATGGAAGATTTGTTAAGGCAGTAACTTAATTAACCCAACACTTATCTACTTCTTTTGGCCGCGGAGCTGCTTCTTGTACACACAACCACACCCACGCCCATACTCACACAACCACACCCACGCCCATACTCACACAACCACACCCACGCCCATACTCACACAACCACACCCACGCCCATACTCATACTCACACAACCACACCCACGTCCATACTCACACAACCACACCCACGCCCATACTCACACAACCACACCCACGCCCACGCCCATACTCATACTCACACAACCACACTCACGCCCACGCCCATACTCATACTCACAAAGTCCTGATCCTCCATGTACATAGGTTTCAGCGGTAGATTTTGCGGTATATTTCAGTTATTTGCTGGTCTCACAGCGTACGTGTTTATAACGGGCAGCTGCGGCGAGGACGCTTTGTTTTGCCCGTTAGGTTAAATTAGGTTAGTTTGGTTAGGATAGGTTTGGCTATTTATTTCTGGGCAAAATGTGGTGCATTTATCGTTTGGAAATAGCTGATTTTGTCTGAAATTGGCCAAGTTGCAACTTCGTGATGAATATGCAATAAGTCACTTTTTAGCAATTTCGGACAAAAAACTATCTCCAAATTAAAAAGCACCATATTTTGCCCAGAAATAAATAGCCAGTGTATCCAATTATGAGATGGGCAAATAACTGAACATTTACCGATTTCGCCTCAAGATGTATAGTTACTTTACTTACTCTGATTTACTTTGATTGAAGTTCTGGTAGAATCACTCACAGATACTCACAGAAGATCTTCCTGGAAGAGGCATTACGCCTGTGACTCCAGTTCAAAAGCCCCACTATTATCAGCTGTATGGCCGTGTGTGGTGGTGGTCACAATTGGTGCTTTATAGTCATACTTTTGCTCTTGATCTTTCCAGTATTTATCCAATTTTTTTTCAAATACACGCACGTTGGCCCCATTCACCACCCACTCTGGAAGACTGTTCCAACAGTTCACAACCCTATTAACAAAGGTATATTTTCTTATATCAAGTCTTGAATAGGCCACGGCCAACTTGCTAGTCCGCCGCCTCCACACATTTTTTCAGCCTTCATATACTGCAGGGTTTGAAAAATATTCTTTTAACACTAATAAATCTCTCTCTTCCTCTTGCAGCTCTAAATAAAGTTCCAAGGCAGTGAAGAAGAACTTTTCCTTATTAATCTGCCCGCCACACTCTGCCACGAAGGTTCTATTGTCTGTGTAAGACTTTTTAAAGTCCTATTGGCGTGTGGACGTGTTGTTGTTGTTTTAGGGCTGCGAGGATCCCTTGGGGAACACTAAGAGCCCTGGTGATGTCCTATGATGCTATCACAGACGCGGTAGTTGATCTGTCCTCTGTAGGAAGGCACAGGTGAGGTGGATGACGGTGTGTTGAGGGGCCTATGAGCCCTGGCGATGTCCTATGAGACACTCACAGGCGGGAAGGGGATAGTAAGAGGTTAAGAAGATTAGATAGATGAAACAAGGAGAAGTTAACTTAGAAAAAGAAAAAGGCCAAGCGAAAATTGGTTGGACCAGATATTGAAGTCCAAAACTTTGCAGCATCAGAACTCAATATCTGGTCCCTAAGCCCCTCCACAACGGCAATGGGCTTGGAAACGGAGGGGTGTGGACGTGTTTGTGGCGGCCTCCTCCTCCTCCTTCTTCTTGTGACCTCTATGGCTTCTTATCGCTCAAGGTCGACAGTGCTTCTTCTGTGTAGTGTTGTTGTTGTTGTTGTTTAGGGCTGCGACGATTCAGTCGATCATATGAGCCCTGGTGAAGTCCTGTGAGGTTATCACAGGCGTGTTAGCTGACCCGTCTTCTTCAAGAAGGCGGTGGTGAGACGGATGACAGCTGGTTGTCGTGAGGGGTGGACGCCTGCTGCTGCTAGCAGAGTAGGCAGGTCAAAGGTGGTGACGTTCAGGGCCAGGAGTTGGGAGCGGAGTAATACTCGGTGAGAGTGGTAACGCGGACACTGTAGTAGGAAGTGTTCGATAGTCTCCTGAATGTTCCTGCACCACGGGCAGTGTGGGTCAGGGGACAGACGCAGGCGGTGTAGGTGAGCCGCGAGTGTTGTGTGGCCGAGGCGGAGGCGGGTGAGGGCGACATCTAGGACGCGGGATTGTTTCCGTATCCACGGCTGTGGTGAGGAGTCCCTGCGGTATTGGCCCATGGATGTGGTGTGGAGGGCATCTTGGAGGGTGTTGTCCCAGGCAGAGCGGCAGACCCGAGAGATGAGACGCTTTGCCGTGGAGAGAGGAAGGGAGAGAGGTGTAATGTTTACTTCTGTGTAGTGCCACGTTGGACATGAGTGAGTAGTGACTACGAGCCTATCAATGTTTACTAAAGTTATTATTGTTATTTTTATTTCGTGTTAGGTATTATGTGTGTTTTATATTGTTTTCATTATTTTATGGGTAAAATTTTACATCTTCACCATAATGGTGTCTGTTTATGAAATAAAATGACGTCTGCATCTCGTTCAACAGCCTACTTTTAATCATAGAAAACATTTGATAGCTTATAAATTAATCTAACCTAAATTAACTAAACCTTAACCTACATTGATAAATAATAGAGGTCTCACAGAAAACATTGCATATCATTACTACTATCAGCAATAGTACTACTAGATACCACTACTATTAGGCCATTATTACCACTATTGCTATCACTACTACCACCAGCAATACTATTACCACAACTACTACTATTAACAGTAGCGTAGTAATCATGGGGGGCGGTCCGCCCCGGGTGACGGCTTGAGGGGAGTGCCATGATACAGGCTCAAGTCTAATGGCTAAATTCAGTGATGTAGCTAAAGGGGTATCGAAATATACCGATATTGGTATTACTTAAAAACATAAAAATTGAGGAGTCTGCAAGAGGCCAGTTAATGACCTACAAGAGGCAGCTCCTTGTCCCCCACCCTTGGAATAATCCAATATTTAGCCATCCCACCTGTCATCCCTATCCATACTCTGATCCAACCATCTTTTAAAGCTACTTATTGACTCACCACTTACTACGTGTCTATCCAGCCTATTCCAATCATTCACCATTCTGTTAGTGAACCAATATCTACCTATGTCTGTCCTGAATCTAAGTTTTTCTAGCTTGTACCCATTTCCACGTGTCCTATCCTGACTACTAAATTCTAAAACCTGATCCATGTTTCCCTTATTAATTTCTTTTACCCATTTGAAAATCTCAATCATATCCCCTCTTGCCTTCCTTCTCTCTAGGGAGTGGAGATTAAGATGTTTTAACCTAGCATTGTTTGCTAAGCCTTGTCATTGCTAGCAGCGGATTTGTTAGATTTTATGAGACACTTATTGCCAGTGTCTGTTAGTAAACATTGCTTGTTAATGCCTTAAAAAAAATGATTATGGCATTACAGCTGACTGATCATGCTGTCGCTCCTTGCCATAACTCGCGCCCTACGAGGCTGCCTATACCGCCTATGTCCAGCACCGCCACTGTATATTAGCGGTCTTTGAGACTGGTGTTGAATGTTGTGTAAAGTAAAGCAGAAATAGATCGTGTGTGCCGACAATATGTGGATGGATGTGTGTTGAAGTATGCGTGCGTGCGTGCGTACGATACCATCATGATGTCGACACCTTTTATCCCGTATCTATACAAGGCTCTCTCTAATCTTAACACTGATCGCAAGGAGAGTACACCAGGCTCTTCCTAACCAAAATACTGAATCAGGCGACATATGTCACCTCCTTTTTCATGGGATCTGTCATTGGCTGACCTCCAGTGACCCGTCCTTCATCTTAATCCTCAAATAATCTCTCTCTCTTTCTCTATCCTTAATCCACGTATACTCCTACACACAACTTGTTACCCAGTTAGGACCACATATAGTCTTAACTTCCACGTATATTCTTGTAATGACTCTTACAGCTCAAAGCTGTTCATAATTATGCTTTACACCACGTTTAACAATCATACAAACCCTCGTGGATTTGTAAAATCAATCTCAACCTATGGTGTATTTTCGTAATTTTTTCTATTCGGTGAAAACTATTTTTTTTGTTTGCTAATGGATTTTGATATTTTAAAACTATATTGTACATTGGAATAATGAAATACTTTAAACTGAGGATTCTGATTACTAGAATGATGATTAAAATGAGGATTCTGATTATAGAATGATAATTAGAATGAGGAGGTAGTGAACGTCCTTGCTGATAACGTGATTAAGGGGAAAGGGTTGAAGCGGATAAGCAGGTTGACAGCGTTAATACTATATACTTTATATATTATTACAGTATACATAGTATTAGTATAGTATTAAAGTAGTGTAGTATATATCATTAGCGAGTGTGTATGGTATTTGGTCTGGTTTAATGATACATTTGGCATCGCCCCTAATATCGCCAGCCGTAGTCACTGAAAGTTAAGTCTTCGACGGGAATAGAAGGGAACACAAACAGCAATGGCCCCTAGAGTCCCTGCGTATGTTGTATTCTTATTGTGTTGGGTGTGGAGGCGCCTTGGAGGGTAATTAAGTCCTAATGATGACACACACAGGTAAAGGTAATTAATAGGATGACAAACTCTTGTGATTCTGTTGTTTACAAAGTAAACAAGTGTAAATTTTACACGGACATCATCGTCTTGGCCTGAGACTAAATGACGAAATTTTGGGTGTTGATAGAAAATTATATATATAACTTGGTTGTTTTAGTGATTATTTAAATTTTAATGGATGGTTATAATTGTAAAAGAATTATTCATCATTATTTTGTGAAGAGTTGTATGTATAACGGTGTATTTACTCATCTGGTTTACTCACTTGGTTGAATAGCTGGTATGAATGTTTTTTTTATTTATACTGAATAAACATGTTTTAAACGTGATTACTTATATTGTTATCCTGTATTATGTTTAGTATGTGCAATCTTATAATCTATATATGTTAATACATCTGTTTTATTACTATTAACATTATTATGAATATTTACTTCAGTCAATATTTCGAAAGTCAGTTTTGAACCCAGACTGAAAAATGTATAATATTATCGTAATTATCATCATTATTACAGTATTTTTAGCGAGTGGCAATTAGTGACAAGATGCTTAAGTGGTTCATGAAGGTGTGGCAGTACTGAGAACTGATAATCATTGAAGGTAAAGTTAATTATATTGTGTGTGTGTGCCTGTGTGTGTGTGTGTGTGTGTGTGTGTGTGTGTGTGTGATGCCTCCAATTTAATTTCAAATAGGCCTACTGAATGTACCTTTTTGTTTTGTTTAGTCTGCCCTTAGATCCTGTATTCCCAAGGTGATACTGCATTATATAAATGTTTTTACTCACATATCATTCATAATTTTATACTATATGTTTATATTAATGTTTATATTAGAATTGTTTCTCCAAACTTTCAAATCCTATGCAGTCAACCCCTCCCACCAGACAGTTTTCTATGGAAAGAAATTAATATCATAATCTAATCACTATTAATAGTCATTAACTTGTCAAAATGCTCTCCATAGTCTAATATAATTAACCTACTTAGTTATCTTCTCACAAAACTTTGTTAAGGATGACGTAATATTGCATCATGTGAGGCGATCATGCCCCGGGGCCCGAGACGTGCAAAAAGTCACGTAGACAAAAATTTTCCCCTATATAGTAATCCAAAGATCAGGTTCAATAGATATCTAAATGTCACTTATTTAGCGTCAAAATTAATTTCCTATAAACTGATAACTATTTCACGTCTCAATAATCAATTAATAATAAGATCAAAGGAGGAATATCCTCGAAAACCCCCTTCCCCCCTTCTCATCTCCCGCCTTTTTCCCAGAGAGCGTCATTCAGCTTCAACTTTTGATCGCATCAACAGGTGAGTGACATCGCTCTCGAAATCCCTCAATATTTGTGAAATTCAATGCCTCTCACCATTAATATATAATCCATAATCTTCCCCAGTAGCCTGACAATATATGTAAACCCCTATTGAGATCTATTATAAGTGGATAATACCAATTTCCTTCTCTTAAAGAAGGACAACGTGGTTTCAAAACCGCATGGTCCCCTACTCCCCTACAAAATATTTCATGGTGTACAATATATATTTTTCACGGTAATTTCTATGTTATTGTGACTGTGTATTAACTTCTGAGTTAAGGAAGTGAATTATACGCATTCAGCTTCAACTTTTGATCGCATCAACAGGGAAAGAATGCCTCCACGACAGTTACACCAATTTCTCATTTACTTTCTTTTATTTTTTAGATAAATGAACGGCTAGAAGCCACTGCCAAATTTCCAAGTTAAGCTTTAGGAAACTATGTGTCACGTAAGACTGTCTGATAGACCCAGCCCATGTATTCAGGAATAGGAATCGCGTATTCCTACTTAGGGAGGAAGAATTATACTATGTATGCATAAACAGAAACATTGAGATCACCTTACTTTTGGAAATCCCCTGAGAAAAGCTTCTTTAACTGTTCTCAGGCCCAGTTACAAAATTATAACATTTTTAAGGTGATATTTTTCAGGGAAGGGAGTCAAGGGTATAATGTGTAATGTGTGAAGAGTTTGGTATCTCGAGGTGAGATAAGTATTGCCAACTCTGTATTTATTTTCTTTTTTGAGGAAGATGATGTTTTTCTGCCATGAGCCATTAAGTTGTCTGATACTATAACTAAGCCGTGTTTCTAAGACTCAATGATCAGCCTGTGATATTCAAAGTATACATTAAATAAATAACTCAAGTAAAATCTGAGAAAGTGATTCTGTGTTAATACTAACCTCCGTTGTTGTGGGAGGTGCTCAACACTCTTGAAAAAGGATATGAAACAAATCCACGAATCCATGTGCCTTATTGAAACTCAGTCCACTCTACCAAATAACTAAATTGTTAAATCAGTTCCCCCTTTCTTTTCATTGGTCGCCTATATTTCCCTGGTAGTAATTATTTTCTCTTTCGAATATTTTAACTTCCCTTTAGGAAGAAACTAAATTTCCTGAGAATCCCCTAATTCTCATTAAACCTTTGGGGGTGGTGGCAGCTTTCTTTTCTTAATATTCAGGGAAATATCCAACATCAGGGACCATTAATTAATATAATTAATCAAAGTAAATATCTTTTTAATTGCCATGAGAATTCCCCATTCGAAGTTAATTTAATGACAAGGCACCACACTGGTGGTCCTTCAGCAGTGAAGTGAAAGTAAAACAAATTAATTAGGTAAAGAAATTAATCAAGCAATAACATCATTTAAATAAATAACGTACCTCTGAACAGAACCAGCCCTCAGCCTCAGCCCCCCCCCGGGCACCACATGTGTGTGAAAAAGAGAGAGGAAAAGAGAGCGAGAGAAAAAAAACTCCTTTGTATAGCTGAAAAAATAATATCTATATACGAAAAAAACTGAAAAAGTATGGAAAAAAAAAACTGAAAAAAAAAACGATAAAAAAACCACATTAAATTGCAATCTCATGTGCTTTTATTATACGTACATAACCAGTTCCCTGACACACACACGCACACCTACACACACACCTACACCCACCCACCCACCCACACCCACACACACACACCCACACACACACACACACACACCGGAACATGGGCGTAGCTAGAGTACATTAAAGTTAGTTAGATAGTTTTCTACATAATTCTCGCTTATTATTGTTAGTCTAGTTTGAATCATTGTATTATAGAATGGATGTACAATTGTTGGAAAGAAATTTTTCTTATTTTACCTAAAAAAAAGTAAAAAAAGAATTTCTAGGTTTGAAAGGTGTGCATAGGTTAGAAATCACCTTTCATCCCTAGGGAAAAGTAAAAAAAAAAAAAAATAAAATAAAATAAAAAATTGACCTAAAAAAAAAAAAATTTTTTTTTTTAAATTAATAAATTTTTTTTTTTTTTAAGGATGAGAGATGGATGCAGGTGATGAGAAAACATAGAAAAACTGGATTAGACGGCTCTATGTATGGTAATAAGAGCAGGATATAGGTAATAAGGGAGTAATAATTGGGTTAACATAAACTACCTTGTACAAGCCTCCAGATCATTTGTAGCTTCCTTTTTTTTGCCGATATTCTTAGACTAGGATGTGATCTATATATTTATTTACTTATTTATCTATATAATTATCTATTTATCTATTTATTTGTCAATTTATGTCTCTACAGGAGAAGTTTTCGACAAATTCTCTCTTTCTACCTCTATTTCTCTCTTTATTTATCTATTTCTATAAATATCTATATTCAATTTTTTTTGTTATTATTTAATCATTAATGTTTGACTTCTATTATTGCCTACTTTCATATATATTCAATGTTTTATATATCTCTAATATCTACTTTAGTAGTCCCTTAAATCCTAACTTGGACTTGAACTTGGGATGCAGAAAATATATGCTTAAACACAACAAATCACAAATTTAACTCATTAACGCTACTTTATATATTATGTATATGATACTACTTATAACAGTCTTTTCATATTATTAGTTTTTCTGTTTGTTTACAACAGAATTCAGGGT
This sequence comes from Cancer borealis, assembly GCA_036785275.1. Classification (NCBI taxonomy): domain Eukaryota; kingdom Metazoa; phylum Arthropoda; class Malacostraca; order Decapoda; family Cancridae; genus Cancer; species Cancer borealis. Next base: position 75,705 of record JAXIVD010001528.1, read on the forward strand.
CTACAACAGTATCATTCACTCATAAATATGTCTCCCACATATTAATTACTTATTCTAATCACCCTTTCAATATATAATTAAATTCAACACAATTTTTTTCATATTTTTTTAACACCCAGATAGACCCTATCACACCACACACAGTCAAATAACTGTAAAATGTATGCGAGTGGATAGTGCTGTTAATATAGCTAAATAGTTTAACAAATATAAGAGGAATTGATAATATGAAACAATTTATAGAGATAATGTAATAAATTGAAAATAAAAAGTAATTTTGATAAGTATTTTTCCTCTGTTGTGTATTTTCAATATCAAAACATCTATACAATCTCACTCCACTAATCTCAGTTCCAAGATGGCGGGTTGAGGTGACCATATATATACTTAACTTTGTTTTCTTTGTAGAATTTCGCCTCCCAGGACGCAGCTAAGATGTGGCCAGGCAGCTCCGCTTCTGTGTTGGTGTGCAGGTACGCCAAAGAGTTTGTTCCGGTGCCGGGGTAGCCTGGCGTTTGGGGCTCGTCAGGCACTGTCAGCCATCTGTCCAGCTGACACTTGGATATGGATGAGCTGTTGCAGGTAGCCAGTATATATGGGCGAGAGTGGAATGATAGGTACAGTGATAGGAAATGTAAGGTGATGGAGTTTAATAGCCAGGAGGAAGGACAGTGGATGTTAGGAAACAACATACTGGAGGTGGTGGATAGGTACACTTACCTAGGGTTAGAAGTGAGTAAAGAAGGAATAGGAGGAGAGAAACAGATGAGGATTAATGAGGGGAAGGCCAGGAAGATGACAGGAATGATAATCAATGCAGGTGGAAGATCAATTAACAAGTAGGAAGTAGGAAGGAGTCTATGGAAGGGGATGGCTGTGCCGTACTGTTTATATGGGTCTGAGATTACCTATTACCGGGAGGGAGACATAGTAAAGCTGGAGAGGAGTCAGAATAGAATAGGTAGGTGGGGGTTGGGTGCTCCACGCAGTACAGCAATAGAAGCCATTAGAGGAGAGATGGGCTGGAGTACCTTCAGGGAGAGGATAGTTAAAGGGAAATTATACTTCGTAAAGAAGATGGAAGGACTTGATGAGGATAGGTGGGCAAAGCAGGTACTGAGGAAAAATAATGGCAGGTCATCATCGAAGAAAGAAACGAATAGATGGAAAATAAGGGAGAATTTGGAAGAGAACTGGCATAGGATGGAGCCCAGAGAGGTAAAGAAAAGGATAGAAGAGGGTGGATTAGCTAGATGGTAGGCAGGGATGGAAGTTAAGTCCACACTGAAATGTATAGATGTAAGGAGAGGCCTGAGGCACTCAAATGGCATGTAGGAGATTGGGGCAGCAGGCTACTAGTAAAGGCTAGGACAGGCACACTTGAGGTGAATGCGAGGAACAGGGATGGGTTAGATCAGGATTGTAACAGCTGCAGAGGAGACAGGGAGACCATAGGACACCTCTTAGTAGAGTGTGGCAGGTATGATGAGGAAAGAGAAAAGCTGATAGGATCCATAATGGCAGTGTTAGGAAGAAAGGAGTGGTGTAGAAGACTGGAGGAGGAGGAGGAGGACGGAGGAATCCTTACAGTGCTGGGCCTGTACAGGGGAGAGAAGGAGGGAGAGAGAGAGAAAATCATAAGAGCGGCTAAAGAGTTCCTGACACAGGCGTGGGGAAAACGGACATAATAGATACCAGGAGCAGTACAGTGAAAGAAAAGAGGACCTACGAAGCGATAAAAAGCGAAAGAGGTCACAAGAAGAAGAAGAAGAAGAAGAAGAAGTCCGTGGATACTCCAGTCAACTCCCTGATGACCTTTGACACAGCATTAAACAGACCCGTTCCTTGTAAATAAATTGTGGACTACTGTTGCTATTCTCTGGGTGGTGGCTTGTGTCCCCTTAATGTAGCCCAGACGTCCTTTTCTTGGGTGGTGATTCACTTGGAGCCCTACAGCAGGTACCTCTCCAGCGTCTTCCACACATAGATCACTAGGTACCTCTCACGCCGCCTCTGCAGTGAGTACAGGCTAAGGTGGTGTAGACGCTCCCAGTAATCCATCTACTATTATATTTACTATCATATCTGTATCTAGGTCTTTCTATCGCCTGCATTACCACGCCCACTCAACCTTTCTTTCCCTATGCACAGAAAACGGGACGTGGGAGGGAAGGGGAGACTGAATAAAAGAAACACACCAAATGTCACAGAAGATGAAAAATTAAGTGGGTAGATTGAGGTTCAGGAGGGTGACTGAGGCGATTGGTAACTTACTTTTTTTTTTTTTCTCTCTCTCTCTCTCTCTCTCTCTCTCTCTGATAGCGTAATGGTTGAAATGCATGATTTAAACGCGACTTTGGCCACGAGAGAGAGAGAGAGAGAGAGAGAGAGAGAGAGAGAGAGAGAGAGAGAGAGAGAGAGAGAGAGAGAGAGAGAGAGAGAGATAATGTAAAATAATGAAATATTCGTCTTGCTAATAATAATGAAATAAAAATACATATTCATAAAAAATATTAAAACCATTACCAAAATTAACTACTTACATAAAATAATAATAAATAAATAAATGAATAAACTGATCAAGAACAAATAAAATAAAATAAAAACAAAACAATAGTGTTAAAAAAAATGTTACGTAAAGAAAGAAAGAATAATCAATTGTACTCTTTGGCCGAGAGAGAGAGAGAGAGAGAGAGAGAGAGAGAGAGAGAGAGAGAGAGAGAGAGAGAGAGAGAGAGAGAGAGAGAGAGAGCAATAGCAAGAATCGTACTAGCCCAGGTCTGTCCCAGTGCAATGTAAACACACCTTCGTTCGACCCCGAGTGGAAATGGCACGAAAATAGTACTTTCTTTAAACACGTCTAACTTATTTACTGGTTCTGTTATGCAAATTGTTTATCGTGGAATGGCCACTACGAAACCTTGACTAAACCCTGACATTAAGTTAAGGTTTGCAAGTGTATCGATTGTTGAATTATTGGTCTTTATTGAGATTTATTCAAGAGGAGATTTTTCACAGCCATCTGTTGCGTGAATTTGCGAACAGCGATCGACGTTTTCCTGTTACTAACGGCGTAGACTTTTAAAAAAATAGATAAAAAAAAGAAATGCTTAGCTATATATCTGATTTTGTAAAGTCGTAAAATAAAAATAAAAAGAAGGGAGCCACTAATATATTCTGGTTAAATTTTTTTTTTATCCTGAAATGCATTTCAAACAGATTAATGGGACGAGATTATGCTACCATTACGTATCTATAATTGATATGGATTGAGTTTGCTAATTACTTAACAAACCAGCATTCACGGGTCATATTTATGCAATTAGTGATGTGTGTCATGTTAATATTACCTCATCAAGAGAGAGAGAGAGAGAGAGAGAGAGAGAGAGAGAGAGAGAGAGAGAGAGAGAGAGAGAGAGAGAGAGAGAGAGAGAGAATGATCGTGACATAAGGGAAGGGAAAGGGAAGGGAAGGGAGGAAGGGAAGAAAGATGCTATAGGGGAAAGAGGGGAAAGGAGAGGGGAAAGGAGAAGAGAAAGGGAAGAGGGAACAAAGAGGGAAAGAAGAGAGGAGAAATGAAAGATAGAGAATGAGAGGGGAATATTGGTTTTCCTCTGCTATGGTGCCAGATGTTCAATTATAACGTACAGTGTTGCCACACACACACACACACACAAATATGCATACGCACACACACACGCACACGCACACACACACACATACACACACACACACACACACACACACATACACACACACACACACACAGGAAAAATATTACGTTGAAGAAGAATATATAAAATGTTATTCTGTTTTCTCGTTAAAAGTAAAGAAGGAATAAAAAAAATCCATGGTGTTAGAATTTCAACTAAAATTTTTGAAAACAATTTTTGAAAACTTTCCTAAAAAAAATAAAACTGAAAGACCGCCATTGCTACTCTAATACATAATTTATTTTCTTGTTTTAATAATATTTCGTATTTTAATAATTATAAAAAAAAATTATATGTAGTTAAAGAAAAATTTTAGTCAGATTCTTTTTCCATCCTTTCCTAAGGAATTATGATTAAAAGAACAACATTAGTATTATTTCTTTTGATTAATAATAAAAACAAAGAAAAAAATCATAAGCCTTACATAAGCTATTTAAAAACTAATAAAATAATAATAAGAACCGGACGGAATGCTAAAACCGAATTAATCTTTTATTTATTACGACAAAGACGAAACCAAGGGAATAATGTTACATTTGATTGCTAAAATCAAATTAAAGTTGCATTCTCTCTCTCTCTCTCTCTCTCTCTCTCTCTCTCTCTCTCTCTCTCTCTCTCTCTGTCTCTCTCTATCTCTCTCTCTCTCTCTCTCTCTCTCTCTCTCTCTCTCTGTATATATATATATATATATATATATATATATATATATATATATATATATATATATATATATATATATGTATCTTGGCACTTCGTAATAGAGATTGTAATATTTTTAATCATATCCTTTTAGTAAATTAATCTGGAAAAAAAGAAGAGAATGAGTAAAAGAGATAATGACGATTAGAAGAAAGAATAAAAGAAAGAAAGAAAAAAGATAAGAGAACGAAAAGGAAAAGGAGGAACAATATAAAGAAAGGAAGAAAGGAAGGAAGGAAGGAAGGAAGGAAAGGATGGAAGAAAGGGAGGGAGGGAGGGAGGGAGGGAGGGAGGGAGGGAGGCAGGGAGGAAGGAAGGAGGGAGGGAAGGAAGGAAGGAAGGAAGGAAGGAAGGAAGGAAAGAAGGAAGGAAGGAAGAAAGGAAGGAAAGAAGGAAGAAAAGGAAGGAAGGAAGGAAGGAAGGAAGGAAGGAAGGAAAGAAGGAAGGAAGGAAGGAAAGGAAGGAATGAAGGAGGGAAGAAGGAAATAAGGAAAGAAAGGAAGGAGAGGAAATGAGGGAAGAAGGAAGATAAATGAAGAGGGAAGAATGCAATGATGGAAGAAAGGAGGAGAGAGAGGAGGTATTTTTAAATGAGAGAGAGAGAGAGAGAGAGAGAGAGAGAGAGAGAGAGAGAGAGAGAGAGAGAGAGAGAGAGAGAGAGAGAGAGAGAGAGAGAGAGAGAGAGAGATCGTGGGGATAAGAAAAAGGGGGACTAAGGGGAAAGGGGATTTGTATGAGAGGGAGGAAAGGGGGGAGGAAAGAGGGGAGGAAAGAGGATAAGGAAGGGGGAGAGAAAAGGAAGAGATAAAGAAAAAAATATACAAACACAACACAAGGAAGAACAAACATCAGCATACCAATTTGCTCAAAAGTGAGAGAGAGAGAGAGAGAGAGAGAGAGAGAGAGAGAGAGAGAGAGAGAGAGAGAGAGAGAGAGAGAGAGATAATTAGAGAGAGTGATAATTAAAAATCGTGCCGACGTTGTGTTTGTGTGTGAAACCTTCCTTGACGCCAATGTGCCAGTGAACTATGCTCGTGTGCGCGGGTATTCAACCTGGTACAGAAAGGACCGTTCAACTCAAGGCGGCGGGGTGGCCTTTTGTTATAAGGAAAGCCTCGATGTACAGGTAATTGAGCCCCCCCGTGCCCGTGCCCAGGGAACTTGAAACACTGTTACTGAAAATAACAGACAGCGAAGGGAAGGGATTATTGTGTGTTGGATGTTATCGCCCTCCCTCGTAAGGCACCGCACTGATTGACTACCTGACAGTGAACTTGGACGTAATGATGGTGGCAAATCAGTGTGAACATGTGATAATCATTGGTGACCTAAATCAAAACACTGTGCGCGAGGCATTTAACACACTCTTAGTTGTGCATGACTTACACAACCACGTCACTTTCCCCATCCACTGCTCTGGATCGTCTCTCGATCCAGTGGTGACGGACCTTCCTCCCAACACCACCCAATGTTCCTCCCTTGGATTTGTGGGCACCTCTGATCACGTGGCGGTCCTAACGAGGATTAGTTTCAAGAGACCGCGTGAAGAGTGCCACACCCGCACGCTGTGGAGGTGGGAGAAGGCTAACTGGCAAGCCCTGCGAGCTTCCCTAAGAGGAACAAACTGGGGTAACGTGTTGTGTGGCGACACCGACCAGCAGGTGAGGCAGTTCACTGAGCTGCTCCACGCCCTACAGGCTCGTTGGGTGCCCCACTCCACACATCAAACCAAGGCATCAGATCAACCTTGGTTTGGGCCAGAATGCCGTGCTGCCTCTGACGCCAAGTACTGCGCCTGGCTTGCCTTCAAGAGGCATCCGACAGCTCGGAACAGGCAGCGGCATAGAGTGGCAACGGAGCATATGAAGTCCACTCAGGAGTGGGCCTCCAATCAATGGGTGGTAAACCTCAGAAGAAAACTGAGGGGCGGCCAGGTTGGGACCAAACAGTGGTGGAGCCTTGTTAAGGAGAAGCAGGGTGAGTCTCGGGGGAACACCATCCCTCCCCTCCACCGGAGTGACGGCAGCGTGGCCCAGTCTGCTCGTGACAAGGCGAACTTGCTGGCCAAGTACTTCACTGAAAAGATGTGCGTGCCTGACCCCGAAAGGCCTCCACCCACACTACCAGGCATTATTAAAGATAAACTGTCGTGTGTCATAACGAGTGAGATGGAAGTGAAGGCAGTGTTATCAAAACTAGATGTGCAAAAAGCAATGGGTCCAGACAATCTCAGTCCCCGCCTTCTTCGCCAGTGTGCAGATGAGCTGGCTCGCCCACTCACCATGCTACTCAACCAGTGTTTGCGGACCAGCAGATGGCCAAGTGCTTGGAAAATGAGTAATGTGGTCCCAGTGCACAAGAAAAAGGACAGAACAGTGGCCAAAAATTACCGCCCAGTATCCCTGCTGCCTGTATTTAGTAAGGTGCTCGAGTCTATAGTAGCCTCAAGAGTCACTGCGCACCTCGAAAAACACCACATCTTATGCACCAGGCAGTTTGGGTTCAGGCCGGGCAGATCGGCCGCTGATCTACATTTGCTGCTCACCTCGGAGTGGAGTGCTGCCCTGGACGCAGGGAAGGCCACTGCCGTCGTTGCCCTTGACATTGAGGGAGCTTTTGACAGGGTGTGGCACTCAGGTCTCCTTGAAAAACTCCGTGCAGCAGGTGTGGACGGGCCTCTCCTTCAGCTGTTTGGCGACTATTTGAGTGAGAGGCAGCTAAAAGTGGTCGTCGACGGGCAGGAATCGGAGAAGCAGCCAGTAAGAGCAGGTGTCCCTCAAGGAAGCTGTCTCGGCCC
>JAXIVD010001529.1:0-2500 GCA_036785275.1 Cancer borealis
GTTATTGTATATCTGTTGGATGGAAAGAAAATTAAATGTGAGGGGAAAAGAGGAAAGATTGTCGAAGCGATGCGCGCAAAGGCGAAGACGAGCAGTTTGTATTTTCAAGTTCAGACTCAATGGCGGAGGCAGACAACCGCGATAACGCGTCCAATCTGAGACTCGAGGAAAAGAAGCGAATGGACCTCAACAGTTTTCTTCAAGCCAATGGAAGAAAATGTGAGGGACTGTTGGATTAGGGACCGTGAGACGAGCAGAGTCAGTGTCATACGAAAGAATAGAGAGAGGAGAGAGAGAAAGAGAGAGAAAGAGAGAGAGAGAAGAGAGAGAGAGGAGAGAGAGAGAGAGAGAGAGAGAGAGAGAGAGAGAGAGAGAGAGAGAGAGAGAGAGAGAGAAAGAGAGAGAGAGAGAGAGAGAGAGGGAGAGAGAGAGAGAGGAGAGAGAGAGAGAAGAGAGAAAGAGAAAGAGAGAAGAGAGAGAGAGAGAGAGAGAGAAGAGAGAGAGAGAGAGACAAAGAGAGAGAGAGAGAGAGAGAGAGAGAGAGAGAGAGAGAGAGAGAGAGAGAGAGAGAGAGAGAGAGAGAGAGAGAGAGAGAGAGAGAGAGAGAGCGTACTCCTCACTCTAGTTACATAAAACAAGTCATGACATCTAAAAAGATAACAATTTATAAAGGAATCTTGTGTAAAAATCGTCCTTTACGGCAAGTCGCTTCCGCGCCGTCGAGCCTCGTCTGGAGGGTGGAAGGCTGCCGCCCGCCCGCTGACAGGCCGGTGGCAATTACACACCTGAACAAGGCCGCCCCAGGTGCTCCTGCTGCTGCCGACGGGCCATAACGAGTTTGCGATGACTAAGCCATTTTTAGAGAGACGCTTCGGGAGATAAATTGGAGTTGTGGAGAGAAAGGCATAAAAAGGCGCATCCCCATGGATATTCTTAGCCATACAGTTAGATTATTTTCACATTGTCTGCAACACATAAGCCCGGTATTAGTTCAGCCTTATAATCGCTTGTATATTAGGGTTGAGAGAATATACGAGGCAGGGTCCGAGGGAAAAATTGAGGGGAGCAAGATGAAAGATGCGAAAACGGAGCACGGCAGAGCGATGGAAAGCTGTGAGCGAGAGGGAGGAGCAGCAGCAGCAGTCCAGTGTAGTGTGAGTGATGACACCCCGTCACCATGCCTGTCACCCTCGCACGAACCTCCTCCTGGGGGTGAGGGGAAACAGCTTGACCTGAACCAGCAGCGTCGCGTGGATGGAAACAGTGAGGTGATGAGTGACTGCTTGAAGATTGATTCCTTAGATAATTTAATGGAACAAGAGGGTTGTGTACATCTTTCACCAGCACGACTCTGTCCATCTCTGTCCTTGAAACAATAATTAACACATCGAATTTAACTGCAGATGTTACAGATTTATATATAAAAAAATCCTCATCGCAAAAATCAGGCAACACTCTTTTCAACATTATTAGATATGCGTTGTTTTGGTCCTATTAACAAATAAAATCACCATAAATACAACAGGAAATATTTGTTTCATGTTTATTCATAAGCGCTGGTCGCTGAGGCTGTGTCATACAAGCACTTTGCGAACACACACACACACACACACATACACACACACACACACACACACACACACACACACACACACACACACACACACACACATTGTCCGCTAGCGTAGTGGTTAGCGCACTGGGCTCCACAACCGAGGGCCTGGGTTCGATCCCCTGGGCGGACGGAGATATTTGGGCGAGTCTCCTTTCACGTGTAGCCTCTGTTCACCTAGCAGTGAGTAGGCACGGGATGTAAGTCGAGGGGTTGTGACCTCGTTGTCCCGGTGTGTTGTGTGTGAGTGGTCTTGGTCCAACCCAAAGATTGGTCAATATGAGCTCTGAGCTCTTTCCATAGGGGGACGGCCGGCTGTCTCGAGAGAGACCAGCAGCAGACTGTGACAGTGAATACACACACACACACACACATACACACACACACACACACACACACACACACACACACACACACACACATACACATACAATACACTACCACATTAAAGGAGCCTCGTGCAGATGTGACCAGTGAGGGACAAGACAGGAACCAGGAACGAAGAACAAAGAGCGGAGGACAAGGGACAAAGAACGAAGAGCAAGTATCAGAGGAACAGGCACAAGGGACGAGGGACGAGGGACGAGGCACTCCATATGTCACGGGTTCCGGACAAAAGTTCGTATAGAAAAAGTTCGTATGGCAATAATTCGTAAGATAAAGTTCGTTTGCCTAAAGTACGTTAGGATAAAGTACGTAGGGTATAAAGTTCGTCATGTCAAAAATTCGTAATGGAAAAAAATCGTAATGGAAAATAAATCGTAAGGTTAAATGTTCGTCGTGCCAATGTTCGTTAGAAAAATGTTCGTCCGCGTTAGGATAGGTTAGGTTAGGTTAGGTCGTTATGAATATTTTACATAGGTATATACATACTATACGAACATCTGC
>JAXIVD010001529.1:7500-12500 GCA_036785275.1 Cancer borealis
TTTCCACCAAAAACAGAAATAAAAAGCAAGACATAACAAACAAACATATTTGTACACTGAAAATAACAACCATCCAGGTTGGTGTTGCTTCTGCTACTTCCGTTTTCCAAACTTATTATTTGTTTTTTCATGGACACGAAAAACGTGTAAGAATAAAAACTGTACCATTTATAGTCCAAATTTATTGTTTTAATGTACAATAGGAACACACATAATACTTATATTGGCATAAATGAAATATTTTTATTCACACAACGAATATTTTACTAGCCACAGCTCTATTCGAGCATCCTTACAATAGCTAACCGTTTTTGAACTCCCTCTCTTTGCTGCGTCTGGGATGACTCAGTTGTTGCATCACTAACTTGCACAGTCGTGTTAGTTACCCCTTCCCTTTCCAAACACAATGTATCTTCAGAGTCATGCAATGCTATATTATGAAGAACACAACAAGCTTTTACAATTTTGGAAATCCTTTCTATATCTGCATCAATATATTTCAATCGCCTGAATCTTCCCTTCAAAAACCCAAAAGCATTTTCTATAATAACCCTGGCTTTAGACAGTTTTTTATTAAATTTCAACTGACCATCAGACAAATTTCCATTATTCTTAAAAGGAACCATCAAATGCTTGCTTAGAGAAAAAGCAGAATCTCCAACAATATGGTAATTTGGTGAAGGAAAGTACCTGATGTCACTGTTTTGCATTTTGGTGTATAATGAACATGACTTAAAAACTCTGCTATCATGCGCAGACCCTGGGAAACCACTCTGAATTAAAGAAAAATTTTTATCAGCGGTACAGACAGCCATTAGATTAATACTGTGTCTCTGGTTTCTGTCAATATAATCTGCCTGTGTTTCACTAGGAGCCTTAATATGGATGTGGCATCCATCCACAGCTCCTATCACTCCAGGAAAGATTGAAATTCATGGCTAATTTGTGGTATTTTCTCAGGTGCTGGCCACACAATTACTTCCTGTCCAGCTCTACACAAAACATCTATTAATCTTTGCACACATTAATGGACTGTTGTCATAGAAACTCCAAATAACTCTGAAATCTCACGGTATGTTGACTGTGTTCCTAGATACCACAAGGTGAGGTAAAGTGCTTTCCTTGGACCCAGGAAAAGGATGGTACCAGAAGGTGTTTCTGTATAAGCATCGTGGATGAAGTCCAAAGCCATGAGAAAGGATTTTCTTGTTAGACGAAGATGCTTGAAAAAGTCAAGGTCACTCATTGCCTCTATTACATCAGCTAGTCCTTCCTGCTTCGGATGGTGTTCTCTGAAAAAAAACAAAAAAACAATGCAAATAATAACTAGTGCATCAAAGGAAAAGTTTTATAGCAATTTTGTTAAGTTTGTGCATAATCACACAGATATATATATATATATATATATATATATATATATATATATATATATATATATATATATAATTATATATTTACATACATATAAATACTTTATTACTTGTACTGATCGTATGATATTATCCTACATCCCCCTTATTATTACCTGATGTCCATGGAGGCTAATGCAGCGACTTCTAGAGTTGCTATAACATGCATCTATGTATCCAGCATTTCCTCCATCGGCTCCAGCAGATTGTGCAAAGGATGAGACACATTTAAAAGATTATCACTATCATTAGAATCGTCCTCCAAAAATAAATTGTTGAGCTGTTCCATCTTGCTGCCACTGATGCGGTAGTCTGAATGCGCCGTGCGGAGATGTGTTGTGGCCCCTGGCCAGTCAAGAATGTGGCGGCTGCAGTGCTGTACTTTCAAGACAGAATCAGCAGGATATACATTTCAAATAAATAAGATGAAAGTAAGATGTTTGAGATCATGGCAGTTGTTGAAATGCATAACATTTACATTATTAATGTTGTTTTTAATTAATATAAAAAAAATCCACAAACAACCATAATGATTGTAATATATAAGGGAATTTGTATCACATAGCGAGATGTTGGCTTCTACCGTAGGTGGAGTCAAGAATAGAAGCGGTGCGAAATTATACGGAGAAACCATGATATCTATTTCGAATAAATCTGAAGAAATTAAGATGTTTGAGATAATTTCAGTGATTATAATTTAAAATATGTATATAATATATGTCGCTTTTAATATAAAAGAAAACTAAAAACAAGCATTAAGATTGAAATATATTAGGAAAATTGTGGCAACACCAACCAAGACATTTCTCCTTAAAATCCTGTTCGTGAAAACAAGGCAAGACGTTACGAAGTTATGCGACACATGTAAACGCTTTTATTTTCCATGATGTTCATTGGTTGTCAGAAAGCTGTGAAAAGAGGACAGATTACAGCTCTTCTTTACATCAGCAATAGTGCAGAAAATATAAGCATTAAGTTTTTGTGAAATATCAATCAATCATCTCAAATGTTTTGTGTAGGTGTTGTACAAATATTGAAGAAATTTTCTAAAAATTTTACGCGGCAGAAGGTGAAAACAAGCAAGGTACGTAGTACTCCGTCACCCCTTGAATGTCAAACCAGTTTGGGTTGAGGTGTGGGGTCGGGGATTGTATGGGTACTGCATTGGCAGGGAGGAAGAGTGGCTGGGTGGGACTAGACTTAATTGGCCTTCCCCCCACCTCACCTCTTCCTAATCACTCCTTGTCCCTAGCTTATCGCTCCACATATTAGCTCCAAAATGTCAGCCTAATTATGTATGTATGTGTCTGTGTGTGCATGTATGCATGTTTGCGTGTGTGAGTATGATTTTGTTTGTGTGTATGTGTATATATGTGTATGTGTGTGTTTGCGTGTGTGTATGATTTTTGTGTTTGTGTCTATTGTGTATGTGTGTGTGTGTGTGTGTGTGTGTGTGTGTGTGTGTGTGTGTGTGTGTGTGTGTCTGTGTCTGTGTCTGTGTGTGTGTGTGTGTGTGTGTGTGTGTGTGTGTGTGTGTGTGTGTGTGTGTGTGTGTGTGTGTGTGTGTGTGTGTGTGTGTGTGTGTGGAAAGTGCGTGAACGTGTCATAGTTTCAATAATTTAAGGTTTGAGGTCGAAATGTTCTCATTACCAGAAATATTAGTGCGGAGTTATCTTGATTATGAAATGTCTTCAGTACCAATCGCCTGAGTATGAAATGACACGTAACCGCTCTTTCAAGCCAATGAAGAGTTCCGCAAGATGGAAGGCATAGTGTGTCGCTCAGATGGGCCGTGGGCATGGGCGGATTAAGTAGAGTATTAGATGAAGGCGTGAAAAAAAAATTAGATTAACATAGCGCCATATGACCTTAGATGTCTGGTGCTTGGTCCTTTTTGCATTAACTAACTAACTATGTAGAATAAAAAGAAGATAAGTGTCTTCCTTTTTAATATCCAAAGTTAACCAGGGAGGGAATTCATCAAGTTTCACCAAGTCACACATTTATCTCCTCAAAGTTTCTGCATTCGTACACAGTTTCACATGACTCCCAACACTATGCGGGATCCCATTAGACACGTATAACGTATAGTAATTTACCTTATGAGCGGCCCCGTGACTGTTCTCCTCCCCCCTTGACCACTGCCTCGCCTGAGAAGTGAACATAATCATTACTCTGTGGTTAAATGCGTGACGAGTGGGACCGGGCCACGAGCGGCGGATGGCTGCAGGACCGCTGGTTATGCCCGCTGAGTGCTCGTAATGCTGCTGTTTACATGATGACAAGGTAGATGGCTGACTTGGCAGAAGGTTCAAATAAACATGTCTTCTTTATAGACTCAGGTTTCCCTTACGACGCATGATTGATATTTATTTACAGGTGTTTAGATGCTCGCGTGACGCCAGGTAGCGGGATGTCATATCATAATAATTGTCCAGTTCACGTGCACCATAAACTTATTTTTGATAGAAGTACTGTAATTACCTAAAAATATAATCGTTTGCAATAACACTGCAAGAAATATTACAATATGTTCAGTGACATACGAGTAGGTTCAACGTGCATCACATGTGAGTAGGGTTAAGTCTTTTAGAAATCAACACAAGGGATGATATGCCGTAACTTTCCCGAGTTTTGTTGCTCTAAAATAAAACGCTGCCAATAGTCATGCAATGCTGAATTAGACAACGAAAGGAAAATAAATAATTCAGAAGCGGAACACCACATCGATTAAGAATTAGACACCTACAACAACGGAAAAGAACTTTACCACGGACGAACATCATTTATACATACCATCACAAAACATTCTCTCTCTCTCTCTCTCTCTCTCTCTCTCTCTCTCTCTCTCTCTCTCTCTCTCTCTCTCTCTCTCTCTCTCTCTCTCTCTCTCTCTCTCTCTCTCTCTCTCTCTCTCTCTCTCTCTCTTTCTCTCTCTCTCCTCTCTCTCTCTCTCTCTCTCTCTCTCTCTCTCTCTCTCTCTCTCTCTCTCTCTCTCTCTCTCTCTCTCTCTCTCTCTCTCTCTCTCTCTCTCTCTCTCTCTCTCTCTCTCTCTCTCTCTCTCTCTCTCTCTCTCTCTCTCTCTCTCTTTCTCTCTCTCGATATATATATATATATATATATATATATATATATATATATATATATATATATATATATATATATATATATATATATATATACGTACACGTGCATATACTTATTTATTTATTTACTAGTTATGATCAAGAGTGAGTGATTAATTACGTGGCACAGTGATTATGAGACTCATTTTCAAATCCTGCCAACACTTGACTACTTTTTTCACACTGCTGATTGGTGTCGATTCATCAACATATCACTTATTCACCCCAACATGTCTGTCAAGGGGAGCAAGGTTAGGGCAGGATGGGTTTTAAACAGGTAAGATGTAAAGGCACCCCATTTCACTGTCGCCAGAAGCTGCATCTTCAACTCGTGCGGGACCGACTGACGCGAACTGATTTTAAACTAATAAGATGAGCAAATAATCAGATGGATAAATCAATAAATAATTATATGAATATATATGAAAAAATGGATATCCTGCAGGTGAACGAAAGTGTATCATTA
>JAXIVD010001529.1:17500-20000 GCA_036785275.1 Cancer borealis
GTCTGTATACCACAGCTACCACAAGATTTATTGCTTTGATGAAGAGAGACAGAATTTCACATGTTTCGTTGGAGAAGCTTAGTAGTATTTCTGTATTTATTGCTAAACTACTTTCTATGTACATGGTTAGTCCTCCATGACTCCTGTCCTTCCTGTCAGTGCGAAAAATCTCATAATGTTGGATTCTTATCTCTTCATCTTGGATGCCCTTGTGTAAGTGTGTTTCTGTTAAGACAATCAGGGGTACTTTGTCTGTGGTGGCTATTTCTTGTAGTAGTGGAACTTTATTTTGGTTGCTCCTTGGATATAAGCCCCTGATATTAGCTGATATGAGTTTTATTAGTGGGAGCAGTGGCACCTTTTCCCCCAAGGTTCTGGTCTTTCCATTTGGTTCATGAGGTTGGCCATCATTTTCTGTAGTTTTTCTTGTTGGGCTGCCAGCATCTCCACTTTTGGTTTCCTAAAAAAGTGAGTTTTTCATTTCCCTTTGTGTTATTCCTCTCTTCACTGTTTCTATTATCTATTATATCTGATCTGCTCTGTGGCTCAGGGTGGTGGTGTCTATTCCACTGTTTTGGTGCCTGTGGCTCAAGGTAATTGTGTCTATTCCCCTGTTTTGATGTCTGTGTCTCGGGGTTGTGGTGTCTGTTCCCCTGTTTTGGTGCCACCTGTGCAGGCTGTTGATAGACAGACTGCCATCTCCTTGTCCCCTTAATGTGGAGGTACATGCAGTCAAGGTTGGTGCACACTTTCTTATGTAGGGAATATCTACAGATGATAGGATGAAAAGCAATGCACCACTTACCTTCGTTGTATCATATTCTCTTGTCAAAGCCATGTTTTACAAATTTCATACACACCTTAGGATGTGAAAAGGGACATCATTCACCTTTTCTTCCATACCTGCAGTCTCCGTGTCGATAGCCGCTGCATACCGGTTTTGGGCTGGATGTTTTGGAGGTTTTCTGTGATGTCCCTTGTACTTGTGTCTGTTTCTGGGTCTTGGATGACTGGTGTGGCTGGGAGCCCGGTAACTGGGACAGGTTGAGGTCTTCAGGCGTGTCTCCTAACGGTAATGCATCTGCATTACTCTGACCTTCGTTGCTACCCATAACCTCCTCTGGTGTTCTGGTTGTGTGGTGTTGTGTGGTTTTGGTTGTGTGGTCCTGGTTGTGTGGCCTGTATGGTGTTGGATGTATCACCAACATTTGGATGTGCTTTTGCTGCATTGATGGCCTTCCTCTCCTCTGTTTAAAATGTTTCTATTTCTGACTTAAGGTCACTGTAGTTAGGATAGTGTCCTTCTGTGCATACCTGACATGTGTATCTTCTAGAGGAGTTTGTCAGGGTTATTAATAGGTACATAATTATTCCACTGCACTCATAGTATGTCCTTATTTGACAGTCATTGCATTTAATACCAGAAACACAGTGAACCTGGTCTATCCTACATGGGTATAGGTCACCCTGGGCACATTCTGCTGTGCCTTTGTTTACATTTAAGACAGCCATTTTCATTGGTACATTGGTGGATAAGGTGGTGTTTTGTGTGAGGTTTCTGGCATAGAGATGTTTGTAGGGCTATGAAAACCTGGGAGTTCCATTATAAGTTGGGATGTGTCCGAGGTAAAAAGGGAGTACGAAGTAGCGCAGCGGTCATTTCAACTCATTTGCCATTATGACTTCCAAAACTGTTGGGATAAATGGTGGGAAATAATTTCTACTTAAATAAGAACTTACTGGAAATACAAACATAATGAAAGAAGAATTTTTGGGAAAACAAAAGTAGGCTAAAGTTACGTTAGCATATTGTGTGGACGGATGAAGAATATGGTAATAGGCAACATTAGAGTGGTTTGTTTACATCAACACGTGCGAGTCGCATCGAGCAGGCGGTGGGTGGCAGGTGATTGTAGCAGTGCCTGGCTGCACCACACTACCTGCACCTCAGACACACTCATCTACTTTACATCCACGGCAAGTTTGTGATGTGTTCTTAGTGTTAGTAACAACTTAGTGTGTAAGTTTTGATCTACATTTGTGCGTTCAGATCGAGACTGCTTTGCACTTTTATTATTGTTGTAATATCCTTGTAATCCTTTTGGTGGTGTTATTTTGATTACAACTGTTGGTGCGTCTGTAATCACTCTCTCCTCTCAATCAGGATTATTCAGATCATATGAATTTAGGAGCTTTTAATAAGGTATGCAAAGCTGAAGAATAAACAAGAATGAAAGGGATAATACGGAACATAGATTGGTATACAATTATATGATGAGTAGGTTGAAGAATAACAATGAAGTTATATAGTACATATATCTGGTGTCAGACAGTATAGGTGGACATATGTTTACCATTACAAGAGACACATGACTACATGATCCTTGCTTTGTGGAGACCCTCACAACAATGCATCATAAATACAGTAGCTACTCCTACATTTAGGTAATGTCATGCAACATAATTGGCATTATTCACTACGAAGGACACAGGTAATGTT
>JAXIVD010001529.1:25000-42500 GCA_036785275.1 Cancer borealis
CGCTCCCCCACCATTCCACCATCAGTTCACATTCTATCTCCCCACAGTCAAGAACACGTCAGCTGCTTCGCTTCTCCCTAATTGAAGTTTGCCTGGGAAGCTTTCTCCTATACAGTCCTAAGTTGACTGTGGGTGAAATATATCTGGATCTACGGATGCATTTACTGTCATATGTATTATTTACTATGCAGTTTGGAGCTGTGGGTTGGTTCCTACCACCCTAGGAGACAACATATGATGTTTATCTGACTTCGCTTCTCCCTGGTTGAAGTTTGCCTGGGAAGCTTTCTCCTATACAGTCCTAAGTTGACTGTGGGTGAAATATATCTGGATTTACGGATGCATTTACTGTCATATGTATTATTTACTATGCAGTTTGGAGCTGTGGGTTGGTTCCTACCGCCCTAGGAGACAACATATGGTGTTTATCTGACCCTCTCTGTCTCTCTGGTTGCGCAGTTTAACGTCGCCACCCAGGCGTGAGGCGTCCCTCTTCTTCGTCCTCGAGTAGCAAGAAGCGTGGGAACTTGGAGAAGGACTATTTAGTTAAGTCTGCTAAGAGGAGTCGGTTTTTGGTAGATACTTCCACACTCCCTCCTCCATCTTGCGCTTCTCCGCCTTCGCGTGTTAGGCCCTCACGTCAGCTGAGTGCTCTCCCGTGCCTGGAGAGGGTGTTAGTAACTTGTATATCTGTGTCCATTACTGCTGCACTATTACGGTGACACTGCTGCACCATTACGATGGCACTCTGCAACATCATTATGGTGGCACTCCCAACACAGTGCTGGGGCTCATTAACCTGTCACTGAGATGTGTTCTACCATCCTGCACAAGGACTAAAACTTGAACGTTATACAAATAACAAATATAAACATGAAAATAATGGTAAATTTACAGGGTTACACCCGCCGAGCCTGACATTGTTCTTGTGTTGCTTGATTCAGACTTTCCAACTTCACTTTTTATCTAACTTAATCTAACCTATAAAAATTTTACCTAACGGTGAGGGTTAGGTTGGCCTCCGTGGTCAGTTGTTAACAACAAGTAACAAGTAAGTAACAATTTACATCTGATGAACGAAGTCATTGTGACAGAAAAGCAATAAATGAGTGTGTTATATGTGCAAAACACACTCTTTAACACCTAGGTGACCTTCTTAATGAGACGGGTGTAACACTGTAATAACACCTAAGTAACTTGTGCTAGTGAGGGAAAGTGATGTGTTAGATACACTCAAAAATGTTTCCCAAAGTTACCTGACCTAGGAATGGAAGCACCTGTTGCTTTCTTGCCATATTAGTACCTTGGCAAGTGCTACTTCCAGTCCCGGCCTTTTTTAGGCCAGCAGTCTCCCCAGGGGAGGGGGATGCATGGGCCGAAGCTGCAGTAACCTCTCCAGTGAGTTCCGGGTTTCCTTCTTTAGTTAATACACCTGATAACTTTAGAGGGTGTAAGATTTTCTCAGCTAACCTACTGTGGGAGTCTCATGCAGGATCCTTGGATTCATGATGTGGTGAAGGGAAATTTTCTAGAATTTGTGTCCATACCTTTTCAGATTGTGCCTCCACGTTCTCTCGCCCTGTCTTGGGCGGATGATCAGACCCTGAACGATGCCTTATATCAGTTCCTCAAATAGTCAATAGTGGAGCTTTGTTTACCTGAAGATCACGGTTTTGTTTCCCATCATAAAGCCGGTTCGGGCCGGCGAGGGTTATCCTAAACTTGATGGACCTTTGTGTTCATGTGCCTTATATTCTTTTTTTTAAGATGGACACTCTGAAGGATGTGATTCCTTTAATCCTCCCTAACTGTTTTTTTGTTACAGTTGATTTCAAGGACGCCTATTATTCAGTTTATGTTAGGCCTGAGGATAGGAAGTGGCTTCAGTTTTGGTGGAAGGGCTGCACTTTTAGATTTACTTGTCTCCCTCAGGGGTTATCTTCTGCTCCTCGCACCTTTACAAAGTTACTGAAACCTGTCCTCTCCCACCTTCGGTCCCTTGGAATGGTTGTGGTTTGTTATTTAGATAACTGTCTTTTTATTGCTTCATCGGTAGAGGCCTTGCGGGCCCAGGTGGGCTATGCCTTGCACTTCTTTCATTCTCTGGGTCTCACCATCAATGTGCGGAAGTCGGTCCTGGAGCCTACCCAGAGGGTTACATTCCTTAATGTGGTTCTCGACTCTGTTTCCTTAACTTTGCCCTCCTGTAGGAGGGAGCGCATCAGGAAAAAGGTTTGCTCCTCCTCAACAGAGATATCACCTTATAAAACTTGTCCTCTTTTATTGGTTTAGCGGTGGCTTCTGGCCCTGCTGTAGAGTTAGCTCCTCTCCGTTACAAGTACCTGGAGATTATTCGTATCAGGGATCTCTCTCGGTCCTATGGCAATTATAATTCCTGCGTTGTTTGAGATGCTCATGCCCGGGAATTAGTCACTTGGTGAATGACTAATGTAGTTTTTCAGGAGAGGTCGCTCCGCTCTTCTTCTCCAACATGTTCGCTGTTTACAGATGCCTGCCTGACTGGCTGGGGTGCTTCGATGGGGGACTTTACAACTGGAGGTCACTGGGCCCACAAGGAGCTGAATAATTTAAACTCTTTGGAGTTAAGGGCCATTCTGTTGAGCTTGCAGTCACTTTGTCGGGATAAGAATGGCTCATATTAGGCTTTGCTCTGACAACACCACTGCGGTTGCATGGATTGATCGTTGTGGTAGCACACGACCTATACTTCATGCTTTTACAGAACAGTTTTTTGAGTGGGCTGCTTCTAGGGATATTATTTTGTTGGCACAGCATGTACAGGGTTTATACAATGTGACAGCAGACACAGAGTCTAGAGTCAGTAGGATGGATGGTGAGAGGATGTTACAGCCGTGTATTTTCAGGATGGTTTGTCAGCGTTTTTATACTCCTGATATCAATCTTTTTGCTACACAGATAAATGCTCAGTTACCTGACTATGTTTCTTGGAGGCCAGACCCATCTGCTATGTGCATTAATGCCTTTACCTTGGATTGGGGTGGGAAGAGTTTATATGCTTTCCACCTTTCAGTGTGATATCCAGGGCTCTCCGGAAACTGCAGGACTACGGGGCGACGGCGCTGATGATTCTCCCACTGTGGCCAACTCAGGTGTGGTTTCCGGCAGCCCTTCAAATGTTGGCAGCCGATCCAGTCTTGCTTCCACGCTGTCCTCTGCTTTTTCCACAACAGCTAACTCTTGCACACCCTCGGGCTCGGGGATTGGTCTTGACAGCGATGGTGCTCTCCGGGCAGCGTTCACACGTCGAGGCCTTTTGACAGGTTGCCCAGTTTATCCTTCGGTCCTGGAGATCTAGCACTAAGGCTCAATATGGGCCGCGAATCAACAATTGGCTATCTTTTTGCCTCGGCAGGGAAGTGGATCCGTTTCTACCACCTGTGAATGTCCTTCTGGACTATCTTTTGTCAGAATTTAAACGGGGGACAGACCTTGGGTACAGCTCTATGAACACTATCCGGTCTGGCATATCTGCAGTTGCTACTTTTGATGGACGTCCTGCGGGACAACATCCTTTAGTTTCCCGTTTCATGACTTGGGATCCTCAGCTAGTTCTGGATTAATATCTGCAGTCTGGGTCCCACGGGGGATTTGTCCTTTCCTCAGTTATCCATAAAATTGGTCGTTCTTATGTTCTTGTTGACTGGCCAATGTGGCCAGACCTTGCATTTGCTGGACACAAGAAATTTGTTTGTCTCTGAGACTCAGGTTGTTTTTGGGATTGGCGATCTGGTGAAAACTTCCCGTCCAGGGGTCCTTCTGTCAAGGGTGGTCTTTGAGGCTTACCCGCATGACAACTGCTTATGCGTTGTGCACACCATTGAGCAATATCTTGATAGGACAACGACCTTCCGAGGAGCGCTTACGGGGTTTTTCTTGACGACACGACCTCCAGTACGGTTGGCCTCTCGTGATACTTTGCGTCGTTGGGTGAGAGATGTGATGGGGGCTACTGGCATTGACCTTACTATATTTTCTCCCCATTCGACTAGATCTGCATCGTCCAGCAAGGCGGCCCTGGTTTTGCCGTTATTCACGAGTGTCTCCACCATTGGTTGGGCCAGGGAGTCGACCTTTACGCAACACTACCGGAAGCCCATCACTCAGCTTGGACAGTTTGCGAGGGCAATTTTGTCATATAATGTTTGGCCTTTTCCTCTGCTCAGGGCTTAATGTGAGGGTTCTTTGACCCCATTTTTGGTATGGGTGATGGGTGATTTTTCTTTCCATGTTCCTGTGGGACTGTGTTTCACTATTTTTTTTTTTTATAATTGTTAATGTTTTCTATCTTCTGAATTACAGTTATGCTTTACTTTGTTCCTATGGATTTTCTTTTTCACGGCTCCATAATGACCCTTTTTCTGAAATTTGTGTGATTTGGTAGGTTTTAGGAACCTCTCTAAAGCTCTCATTGGATACTGCTGTGACGTCAGTTAAATATTGTGACGTGAAATTGTAAGATTAAACGAGTACTTACCAAGTATGAAGTTTGATCGTAATTTCACGAACATTTAACGACGTCACAGTGGTGCACAATGCCCTCCCTCCTTGCCCTATCTATTCACGGAGCTCACTTTGGGGCATGGGCTCTCAGCGGTAGTTGGTGGCTGCTTCCTAAAACCTACTCTCTAAACGGACTGATGGTGGAATGGTGGGGGAGCGTCTCATTGTGCACCACTGTGACGCCGTTAAATGTTCGTGAAATTACGATCAAACTTCATACTTGGTAAGTACTCGTTTAATCTTACAATTTCAACGGATTGGTTTGGGGGATTTTTTAGGACCTCAGTTAATCTTGATATGGCTTGGTTGAAATTTTCCAGAGTAGTGTTTGGGAGTCTGTAGATAGTTATGACCAATAGATTGAGATTTTTGAGGTGTACATTCAATAGCTCAGTTGTTCCATTTGAAAAAGAGTCCAGAGTTTCCATATTTGTTGCCATGTCGTTTCTGATGTAGTTTGCGACTCCTCCATGACTCCTGGTATGTCTGTCCGCTCTAATTGCTGTGTAATTTTCCATGTTTATTTCAGCATCCAGGTGATCCTTATGTAAGTAGGTCTCTGTTAGTGCCAAGAAAATGGCATTTTCATGATGTGCTAGCTCCTTGAGCATCGGCACTTTGGTTTGATCTGATTTTGGATAGAGACCTCTTATGTTGCAGTAGATGATATTAAATGGTAGTAGTTGTTGCACCCTCTCTGTCTTGATTCCACCCTCTCCATCCTGTCCAGAAGTAGTTCTACTGTTTTGTGTTGAGTCTTTTCTAGTTCTGCCAGCCTGTCCATTAATTTGCCTAAAATAACAGTCTGGGGATCGTCCATATTCCTGGTTGTGGCTTGTTTTTGTGCCAGTCTCGATGGTGGATTTGGGGTACGCCTCTTAATTTGTGCAGGTCTCCCATGAGTTTGGTTTGTAGGTGTGCTCTGTGGATCAGGGGACTCTGCCTGACTAGTTCTCCTTGTTCCTTTGATATGAACAAATGCACACGTATCTTGGTAGCATGTTCTATTTCGCAGGGAGTTTTTGCATATGACTGGGTGGAAGTGAACAAAATTCACACATATGTATTGTCAGTGATTAAGAAAATTATAATAGTACTGGCATGAATATATAAAAATAAGACAGAATATCGCCTATTATATAGCTACACATTTATTGTTCTGGATTCTGGTCAAAATTTCTAGAATATTCAAATTATTTAGAATTTTCCACGAGCTGCATATTAAAGATCACAGAGTCACGTGTGGCTCACAAGCAGTGGTTTGGCCACTCGTTATACAGGTGTTCAAATATGCATTAGCAGCAGCAGTGGTCAGGTATGAACCTTTTAAGTGTTCAAAGGATGCGTGGTGGACAGATGAGATAAAGGAGACTATAGAATGAAGAGGAAGACATATAAGAGAATGGTGCAAAGGAATGTGGCAGATGAGTTACGAGTGAGAAGAGGAACTGAGTACAAATCTTGGAAAAGAAAGGTTAAGGAGTTAGAGAAAGAGAATAATAGAAAAGTAGAGGAAGAGTTTGGTATAAAGCTGAGTGAGAAGTTTTTAAAAATAAAAAATTGTTTTGGAGGAAAGTTAAGAAAGAGAGAGAAGGAGAGGGGAGGGTGTCAATGTGAGAGTTAAAAAAAAAAATGGAGTATGTGTAAGTGGTAAAGAGGAAGTGAAAGAAATATGGAAGAGTCACTTTTGAACATTTAATGAATGAGAAGACAGGGAAGCAATAGTGTCGGGCATGGGTATGGAAGCAGGTGGAAAGCATGTGTGTGCAGAAAGGAATTTATAGAAATTAAGTATAGAAAGCAATAGACTAACTGTGTGGCAAAGCTGCAGGCATGGATAGAATAACTTCAGAAATGTTAAAATATGGAGGAGAAACAATGGTGGAATGGATGAATGGAAGAAGGGTAAAAAGTAAGAAGGATGAGTGTAATAATTATAGAGGGATAAGCTTTCCTAGTGTGCCAGAAAAAGTGTATTTAAGAGTCCTGATAGAGAGGTTGATGGAAGTAAGTAAAGGGTTAGCAACAAACAGGGACGGTTTAGGAAAGGACAAGGATGTGTAGATTAGATATTTATAATTAAAATTATGGTAGAGGAGTACTTGGGGAAGGATAACAAAAAAACTATGCAGCTTTCATGGAACTAGTTGATCAGGGAGCACTTTGGAATGTTCTGAAAATGTATGGTTGGAGGACAGTTGTTGGCAGCAATAAAGGCATTTTATAGGAAGGCAAGTACATGTGTGAAGGTGGATTGAGAGCTAATTGGAAGTTTTTCTATAGGAGTCGGGTTGAGACAAGGATGAGTGATGTCACATTGTTAAATATTTTTATGGATGGATGTATGAGAGAAATGAAAACTTAGGTGGGGAATGTAGGTTCAAGACTAAAAAGGAATGGAAATGGGTGGGTAGTGATGGCATGCTTGTTTGCAATGACACAGTTTGTTTGCAGAGAGTAGTGGATGAATTTTGTGGTGTATGTAGGAAAAGAAAGCTGAAGGTGAATGCTTGGAAAAGTAGGGAAGGGAAGTAG
The DNA here is from genome assembly GCA_036785275.1 of Cancer borealis. Lineage (NCBI taxonomy): Eukaryota > Metazoa > Arthropoda > Malacostraca > Decapoda > Cancridae > Cancer > Cancer borealis. Next base: position 32,078 of record JAXIVD010001529.1, read on the forward strand.
AGGTAGTTGATTTTTATACACCTTATAGCTCTTCGTGTATGCACACTGACATGAGTTTTGACGGGATGCTCACAATCTATGTTGATCTCAACAAGGCGTTTGATTCAGTACATCGTGAGGCACTCTAGGATCTCTTGTGCCTCTGCGGGATTCCTGCAGGGATTATTGGTCTACTAACTGTTATGGACTCGCTCATCACGAGTGTCTGGCCTTGTCAGTACCTGTGCAGATGGACAAAGATTTGAATCTTCAAGTCTTACTGTATGGTTGTGAGACATGGACACTGAACACCAATTTGAAAAGGCAAATTGATGTCTTTCGTAATAAATGCCTTCGCAGTATCATGGGGTAACGCTGGAATGACTTTGTGTCAAATCAGCGACTACTCCATGAGACTGAATCAAGGCTTATTACCAGCATAGTCTGCCAACATCAACTCAGGATATTTAGGCATGTGGCACGTCACCCAAAAGCTGATCCTGCTTCTCGAGTTGTCTCTGAAAGGGATAACCCGGGGTGGGAGGAGGCCAAGTGGGTGCCCACAAAGTTCCTGGCTGAGGCAAGTTGATGCTTCATGGTGGGAGTTACTTGGTATGGAAAGGGGGCTTGCATGGAGACTTGCACAGGGTGATCACCAGAGCTGGCAGAGGGTTAGCGAGGTGCCGCGCCCATCAGCTTGTTACCTCAATGATTGATTGATTAATTATAGAGTGAGTGTGCCAGTAGTAAGGTGTTAGGTAAGAAAAGGTTATTCTCCTGCCAACACTAATGTATAGGTCAGAGACTTGGACATAGAATAAGGTACAGCAGTCAAGAGTGTGTGCTGTGGAAATTAGTTATCTGAAAGGAGCATGTGGTGTGACAAGATAGGAAGGTGAGAACAATGAAAGCGTCTATGAAAGGTGTAACATGGGACCTTGTGCAAATAGACTGAAATGCGATAGATTGGAATGGATGAAAATAAATATTTTGAGGTGGTTTGGTCATATTAAGAGTAAGAATAGTGAAGAATTTGTGAAGAAAGTGTATGAGTAAGATTGTGGGTCCTAGGAGGGCAGGAAGGCCAGTTGTATTTATGTATAGCCAGGTGAATGATGGGAAAAGTAAGGTGATGTTTTTTGAAAGAGAAGTAGAGGTGGATGACTTTGATACAACTTATAGGGTGAGTGTGACAGCAGTAGGAAGGTGTGAGATAGTTCTAAGAGGAGAGAAAATGGAGGAAGTGAAAGAGTTTAAGTATTTAGGAACAGTGTTATGCAAACATGGAGAGATGGAAAGAGAAATAAGAAAGAGTCTTGTGAAAGGCAGATGTGTCATGATCACTTGCAAGGGTTATGAGAGGAAGGAATGTGTTCATGGAGGTAAAGATATTTTTAAGGAACAGTATTCTTCTGCCAACATTGACATATGGATTAAAGACTTGGATATGGAGTGGGACACAACAGTTAAGAGTGCATGCTGTGGAAATTATTTATCCAAGAGGAGAATGAGGCGTGACCAGAAATATGGTAAATTAGAAAATATTTCACATTTTAGCATAAAAAAGCAATGCAAACAATAGAGAAAATAACAACTAGTTTTGCTAGTGCATAATTGCAACCAGCTTGTCCCTGTGTCAGATGCCAGCGTTGTGGAGTAAAAATAAGTAATTTTTTTCAAATATGATCAAAAGATTCTTTTACCAAAGTATCCTTCTTGGCTACAACTTTGTTCAGTATAGGTATTCCTGGTTTTATTATTTACATTTGTTTGTTTATTTATTTATGTAATTTTTATTTTGTTAATTTATTAATTCATTTGATTTATTGCAGATAATTTAATAAATGGCAAGAAAACAAACCTCACCAATGAACAGTTTCAAAATGGAGCTAAGCAGCCCAGACCACCATGTGTTAGGATGCCCTCCACTCAAAAAGGTGATTTCATGTTATCAGTTCCATATTTATCTATACATACATGGCCGTGGTATAATGAGAGGGAGGAAACAGAAAGGATGCTTTTCGGAATGATTTGGATAACTGTTTGCAGAGTTTTGGAGTGAATGTGAGTTTAGTGTTATTATATAGATTAAAGCTTGTGTTGGTGATGACATATGATGACATAGTTCAAGATGTGGTTGGTAAGCGTGGTGTGCCTGCGGGAAATTAGAATGGAGAAAGAATGATAAGACTGTGTATAGAGAGAGGGAAATAGTGGCTGGAAACACTTTGTTGAAGAAGTAATCATGGATGAGACAAGACAATGGAAGGGTTGTGGATAGAGCAATGATGGACTATATGGTTCTGTTGAGGAATGTAATAGGACGGTTGATGTATGTGAGGGTTTTTATAGGGGAAGGGGGAGCAATGTCCGACCACTCCTTTGTAGAGGGAAAGCTGAGGGCAGGTATGAGGTGGTTAAAGATTAGACAAGTGGGGAAGGCAAGAATAATTCTGAAAGTGAGTTAGTCAAACAAAAAGGAGAAAATGGTGGAATATCAGGAGAGGATTGCAGATGAGTGAAATGTGGTGAGAGAGTGTGGGAAAGGTGATGTAGAAGAGGAGTGCCGTGGTGGGGCGTACAGAGAAGGTGTGTGGTATGAGAAGTGAGAGGTGGGGTGAGAAAAGGGGAGTGAATAGTGGTGTGAAGATGTAAGTGTGGATGTAGCAGAAAAGAGGCAAGCCTATGAAGTGTGGTTGTAGAGGAAGGATAAGGTGTAACCGTATCATATGAGAGCTACAAGGAAAACAAATTATGCCAACAGGAAAAAGCATAGGAATATAAAATAATAATATACTCATCCTACCTGACTCGTAACACTTTCATTCTCTCAACGCATACCACTCATCAGTAATTCTCTTCTGGTAATCCACCGTTTTCACCTTTTTGTTAAACTCATTCACTTTCAGAACTCTCTTTATCTCCTCCAAATGGTGTAGTCTTCACTCACCTCATACCTACCCTCAGCTTACTCTCCACAAAGAAGTGGTCGGACCTACCTTCCACTTCCTTTTAAAACTCTCACATCCAACAATTGTTCTTTTACATTCCTCTCGTCAAGTCACTGCCTGCCCCGTCCCACACAGAGACCTGTTTCCCACAATTCGATCTGCTGTTAATGTAGTATGGTAAGAGAGATGGAATGCCAATAGAGCCACCTCCAAGATGGGTGCAATTACCACAAGGGTTGTGAGCCCCAGGTCTTATGCACATGTCCGAGGCCGCTGCCGTGAGACGGCATTGGCTCGTCTATGGAAGGGCCAATGCCATCTCACCCACGGTTTCCTCATGTCCTGGGGAGTTGAGCCCTACTGTGATACTGCTTAGTTCCCCTGACTGTGCGGCACTTGCTGGTCAAGTACCCCAGCCTGAGGGAATTGCGAGAGTAGTGCCTCGCCTAGTGTCAGGGCAGAGATGGGAGTTTCTCTCTCTCTGGCGCTAGGGGAGTTGGCGTTCTCCCCAGGGCATGAAGTGTTTAAATTCCTACAGGAAAGTGGCTTTCTCCACCTCTTGTAGATTTATTTTTCTTTTTATGTAGCTTTTATTTTTTAGTGCTTTTATTATGGTGCCAAATAACCTCAATGTTGCAGCACCATGCTCTATTGTGTCCAATCAATCAATCATTCAATTTTACATTCCTAGACACAACTACATAGTCCAACAGTGCTCTATCCACTATCCTTCCATTGTCGTTTCATTCATGTATACTTGTGAATATCCTTCATGAACAGCAACTCTCTCTTTACTTATGACTATTGGTTTGGTGTATATCTTTCCAGGTTTGCTTCATAAACTAATTCCTTGATAGTTCCCATATATGCTTTTGCCTCCTGTTCCTTTGTATACTGAGATTATTAGGCTTATAGCAGCTTTTGTCCAATCTCCAGGTGCTCCCTTCCCATCTCTACAAGCCAACCTATATAATCCCCTTCACATTTCAGTTGTAATATCAATGTAATGTAGTGCTTATATACTGTTTTATTATCCTCTCTAACACCCATGCATGTTACTATTAATTCTAATTTTATCAATTCCTTCAAATGTTCTGTCCATCTTTGTTTAAAAGCTTTTTTCTCTTTCAATATTTCTCTATTTTCGTCTTTTACTTAATTGCTTCCACTGTTCCATCCTGTTGCATTTTCTTTCTCTATTTGTATCCAGTACAAATATATTAATATATTAACTTCTTTTTGTTACTTCTGGAGGACTTCTCTGGGCTTTCCTCATTTATTTCCCTTGTTCAACTGAAATAGTATATAACTAAAATTTATCAATCTTATATCAATAGTAATTTTTTCAGAAGTGTGTAACATGAAAATTTTTAATTTTCAGAAGAAGAAATATGATCTATCATGGGTAGATATGGCCAAAAACTACTTAACCCAAGCTGCAGATGGAAACTCAAAAGGACAGTTCGAAAAAACCTTCACTTTTATAAAATTGTGAGTATTGTTGTATGAATGAATGTTAAACTGTGGAGGAGAAACAGTGGTGGAATAAGTGTATCTGATATGTAACCTTTCATAGAGACAGAGAGAAGTACCAGATGAATGAAAGAAGGCAATTATTGTACCACTGCATAAAAAAGGTAAAGGAAGCAATGATGAGTATAATAATTATTGAGGGAAAAGTTTACTTAGTGTGCAAAGAAAAGCATATGGGAGAGTCCGGACGGAGAGATTAATGGGAATAACTTAAGGGAAGGCTAGTGAGTAGCAGGGAGGATTTAGGAAGGAAAAAAGATGTGTGGATCAGATATTTGCAATTAAAATGATGGTAGAGGAATAGTTAGGGAAGGATGAAAAACTGAATGCAGCCTTCATAGACCTAGAAAAGGCTTATGATAGAGTTTATAGGTAAGCTCTTTGGCATGTTATGAACATTTTTATTGTTGGAACTTGGAACATAGTTGTTGGCAGGAGTTGAGGTGTTTTATAGTGAGACAAGTGCGGGTGTGAGGATGGATGGAGAGCTAAGTGAAAGTATTTCTATAGGAGTCGGGTGGAGACAAGAGTGTATGATGTCGCCATGGCTGTCTAGTATTTCTTATGTTACATTATTACTCATATTATTTCTGGATTGATTTTATAAAAAAAATTAGAATTTTGAAGATTTCAATCACTTGAAAGTATGGGAACATATCTAACTGCTTTAATCGTTCTGTGTATGATGAATTATGCAATGAAGAAATGTTTTTTGTCGCTCATCTCTGTGCTCTTTCCAGTAAGTTTTGGTCTTTAATGTAGTTTGGTGACCAGATTGTGTATTTTACCGACCTGAAAAGGCAAATTGATGTCTTTGGTAGTAAGTGCTTTTGCAGAATCATGGGATATTGCTGACATGACTTTGTGTCAAATCAGCAATTGCTTTGTGAGACTGAATCAAGGTATATTACCAGCATAGTCTGCCAACGTCATCTCTGACTATATGCTCATGTGGCACATTGCCCGCCCAGAAGCTGATCCTATTTGTCGGTTTGTTTCTGAAAGGGATTACCCGGAGTGGGGAAGGCCAAGAGGCCAAGAGGGCGCCCACAAGGTTCATGGCTGGGGCAAGTCAATGCTTCCTGTAGGGAGTTACTTGGTATGGGAAGGGGACCTGTATCAAAACTCGCGCAGGGTCATTGAAGGGTGGGCGAGGCGATGCGTCCATCAGCATATGCCCCCAATGATTGATTGATTGATTGATTTAAAATGATAATGATGATGGGGAATGAGGAGGCTCAGATTCATCCAGTACCGAATTTTAAACCAAAGCTTAGGCAAGGAGTTTGCTTAATCAAAAGAGAAGGCTGATGTACCACTTAAAGGGAAAAGGGATATGATGAAAGTTGTCAGATGTTAAAATTGTTTACATGTACTTTGCCTGCAGTGCAAATTCGGTAGTTACTATTGTTCTGAACCAAAACTATTTTATATATTTTCCTCCTGTGTGTTACTATGTATTTAAGGTTTAAGGTCACAGGTCATGAAAACTATTACGGAGTGTTCTACAAGCCCCTGAATTGACTAGGCAAGATTGTGTGCTCAAATATAATCAACAAATTTCTGATGTTGGCTATCCCCGAAGGGGGTTGCCAAGGCAGACTTATACAAAAATGAATTATCACAAAATAAATTAGGTTTATTCAGAAAGAAAAAGCTTAACAAAGTAAGCAGAAGTAGCAGGGGCATATATTCAGGGTGTGCTAGGTGTGCGCCACACATCCTCAGCCAGAGAGAGAAATGCATGATCGTTATAAATAAATTCAGCAGTAAGTGGGAAACGATATTTTTCTGATTGTTTTTAGCCCTGTTATAATATTTTGCACTAAAGGTGTTCTGTAGAAGCACTGCACACCCAATAATCAATTGTATCATTCTGTAGCATAGCGCGTACGGTGGAGTGGGAGGGCAGACTGTTGAAAATATGGAGCTGGGTGTGCGGCTCTACAAATGCATACTGCTTGCATTCGTTTTTGCTGCTGAAATTTTATATTGGCTAGAAGGTATAAAGTTTCTTTGCCATTCATAATATGGCATAATTAAGACTTGCAGGAATTATAATATAGTATTTATTATGAAACCAAATGTTATTAAGTCACTCAATCAGAAATAAAGATTGAGTGCAACCTAAGTCATGGACTCTCTTAATGATGAAACAATGGAAGTAAGTTGAGTTGCCAAGTTATACTAACTTAGACCACAGTTAAGTCAGTTTCATTGACGCCAGTGTCGAAGGAATACGTGCATTTCCCTTGACTTGACAGTAATTGTGACTTGTCAGTATATTGTAATTATTATTGTGTTGCAGTGTGTTTGCATCTTCATGATGGCGTTACCATGGCGATGGGGAAAGAGGGGCATAATAAATTTAATTATTCTAAATTTACACATAAAATTTGCTTTATTTTCCAACTAACTATGAATAATTATAAAATTGTAATTACACACACACACACACACACACACACACACACACACACACACACACACACACACACACACACACACACACATAAATACACACATGTTGGAGGATACAATAAGTGAGATGGACAGGATAGTATCACAAGAAAAGAACGTACTTGTGGTGGGAGACTTTAATTGCAAGGAAATCAATTGGGAAGACAAGACTTTTCAAGGAGGAGAAAATTCATGGAGTAGTAAACTCGTAAATTGGGCTGAGGAAAACCTAATGATTCAATGGATTGACTGCAAAACGAGATTCAGGGAAGGGAAAAAGGCATCAAGATTGGATTTGCTGTTTACCAGTGATGCAGAAGCTATAGGAACAATAAATTATGAATGCCCTGTAGGCAAAAGTGATCATGTGCTAATTGAAATAGGTCTCAGTATAGAATCTTTAAGGACAAATGAGGAGTACAAAGTGGAAAGATATAGATATTACAAAGCAAACTTCGTAGAAATGAGGAAATACTTTGAAAGTGTAAATTGGAGTTGTTTTGAGGAAGCAGATAATGTACAGGTGAAATGGGATGAGTTTGTCAAGATATACAATATTGCAGTGGACAGGTATGTTCCAAGAGGGAGAATAAATTTGAAAAAGGGTAAAGAATGGTACAATGTTAAGTGTGACAGGGCTAGAAAGTGCAAGGTGAGTGAATGGAATAGATGGAGGAAAATAGAGACGGAAACTGCATGGAGACGTTATGTGGAAGCTAGAAATTAATGTGTAAGGATTTTCAGGACAGAAAAACAAAATTATGAGGACATTATGGAAAAATGTAGGAGTGACTCAAGATCATTTTATAGACATATTAACGGAAAAATGAAGAAAAGTGAAGATATAACTGGATTGAAGGTTGATGGAAGAAAATATGACGAGGTACAAGAAATGGCGGAGGTGATGAATGAAAGGTTTCAAACAGTATTTACTGAAGAGAGCGATTTTGACTTGGCAGATGAGGAGTTGACAGGAAACCAGTTGAAAGGAATAGAAGTAAGTCAGGAGGAAGTTATGAAATTGATGGAAAATTTGGATGTAAATAAGGCAGCTGGTCCAGATGGAATTTCAAATTGGATTCTGAAAGAATGTAGAAATCAGTTGGTGGATAAAGTTTATAGCCTGGTGAGGTTGTCGTTGATGAAGGGAAAAGTGCCAAAGGATTGGAAAAGAGCAAATATTGTACCAATTTACAAGGGTGGAAGTTGAGAGGATCCACTGAATTATAGACCAGTGTCCTTGACGAGTGTAGTAGGAAAAATATGTGAGATGATTATTAAGAATACTTGGATGGAATATCTGGAGAGAAATGATGTGTTGACAACATGCCAGTTCGGATTCAGGAGAGGGAGGTCATGTTCCTCAAATTTGTTGTCTTTTTATTCAAGGGTCATAGATGTTGTACAAGAGAGAGATGGTACCTTTGACAAGGTACCACATAAGAGACTGTTATGAAAGATAGGGAGGTATGGAGGAATTGGAGGACGATTGTTGGAATGGATGAAGGATTATCTTCATGAGAGGGAAATGAGAACGGTAATAAGGAATAATAATTCTTCCTGGTTGAAAGTTACTAGTGGAGTACCCCAAGGGTCAGTGCTGGGACCGATCATGTTTGGTATATATGTAAATGACATGGTTGAAGGAGTCGACAGTCATATCAACTTGTTTGCCGATGATGCCAAATTGGTGAGGAAAGTGCAGAATGTGAGAAATTGCAAGAGGACCTTGATAAGATTGGTAGATGGAGTGAAAAGTGGCAAATGGAATTCAATTTAGGTAAGTGCAAAGTCATGGAATTTGGCAAAAGCAAAAGGAGAGTGAACTATAATTACAAAATGAAAAATGTTAGTTTGAAAAAGTCGAAGGAGGAGGTGGATTTGGGGGTGACTATTACGCGGAGTTTAATCCCGGATAGGCATATAGATAAAATTACGGGAGAAGTGAGTAGTCTGCTAAGGAGAATCAAAATGGCTTTTTCGTACTTGGATGCCGATATGATGAGAAAACTGATTACCGCTATGATTAGACCGAGATTGGAGTATGCGGCGATTGTATGGTCCCCTCACACAAAGAAAAATATTAGAAAATTGGAGAGGGTGCAAAGGGCAGCCACCAAGATGGTACCGGAATTGAGAGAGTTCACATATGAAGAAAGATTGAGGAAACTGGAACCTCCTACGCTTGAGAGTAGGAGAGAGAGAGGGGACTTGATAGGAGTTTATAAAATGGTGAACAACCTGGATAGAATTGATGGAGAGTTGTTAAATCTGGAGGCCAGAAGTACAAGGGGACATGGAAAGAGGCTGAAGAAGGAGCGTTGTATCAGGGACATCAAGAAGTACAGTTTTCCGCACAGAGTGGTCAACACCTGAAATGAATTAAGTGGAGATATTGTAAACGCCACTAGTGTACACAGCTTTAAAGCCAAGTTGGATAAAGTAAGATATAAAGACGGGACAATATGAGATTACTCCCCTCCCGTAAACCACAACTAGGTAAATACAACTAGGTAAATACACACACCAGTAATTAGATATATGTTAGTGAGAATCAGTGTTCAGCACACCCAGTGACAGAAACCACCTTACGCCACTGAGAAATAGATATCTTTTGAAGAAGTGGATTGGAAATAGAAAGATGAATTTGTTAATTCGGGGGTAAGAGAACTTACCATGTACTGTAGCATTTGGATGATGTAAGAAACTATGGGTATGGGCAAAATTAATGCATTGAAATGGTTTGAATTATTATATATTTGTTGTGGTATGAATATGGAATTGAAAGAAAGACGGTAAAAACAATTAGTAAGCTAGTCTACCAATGTGGATACCTGATGAATACTATTTTTGTATATTCCCCAGGAGCCTCAATGATACAGTGGAGAGAGGCATGAATAATCCCAGTCCACGTAACCAGGAGTACTCATGCATCCTCAGCAGCCTGCTAACTCACCTGCAATTTACACTGGAGTACATAGTATGTAGACTGAGGGCTGCTAAACCAGGAAAGGTTGAAGATAGAAAATCATCATAACAATCATCACTATCTCTCATTAAACGGAGATTCTAGATTCAAGAAGAAAATTTGAATACATCACCTATAGGCAAAGAATGATATGAAATTAGCATCACAGTCAGTCATTCATACACGTTTCATATAGTACTGAAACATCATATCTTGAACTGTGACTCATTGCTGAGTATCATAAGCATATACCAACATATAGATACATCTCCAGTCTCTTTACTTCCATTCAGTAAGGCAACCTCAGTATAGTTTTACGGTCATTGGTACTAGGTTGATGATACTGATTTATTACTGTTAAGTATCTCATGAAACATCAACAATTTGTTCAATTAGTTTTGAAAAGAAACTAATCATCTGTGCTTACTATTACATGCCCACCCCTTCATTGTGAGAGGCAATAAGTATTAGGATGATAAAGTTTCTTCCATTCTCTAGAGCTTACTCCTTTCTTCATTTTACCTTTTGCAGC
>JAXIVD010001529.1:50000-62500 GCA_036785275.1 Cancer borealis
TAGTGAGGCGTTTCTTAGTCCTCCATTTTCAGAAATTGGTAGTGATGAGGATGTGAACCATGAACTCAAGACTGTTGATGTAAATGAATATGGAGCTCTGCCATGCAGTACAACTAATGAAGGTGTTAAAAAGCCAAAAAACAAAAGATCAGTGAAAGCTCTTGCTCAAAATGGAAAGAAAAGGAAGTTGCAAAACCATGTGGAGGAAGAAACTAGTTATATAACTTATGATAATATAAGTACATTGCTTCAGAAGACCAAGTCTAGACCCTCCAAACCCTCTGTGTGTAAGAAAGAGAAAACAGACAACGCTTATTACAAAAGTACTGAGGAGTTCCCTAAAGCACTGATTTCGGAGATGGAGAGTAAAGAGAGTATGAAAGAATACCATGTTGCTGGTGGAGAAACTCTACTCTGCAACCAAAGGAATGTTGAAGATATTGGGAAGAAAGGAGGTAAAAGGAAATCAGTGGAAGCTGTTGTGCAGAAGGTAAAGAAAAGGAAGACTCAGAACAATAAAGAGAAAGAAGAAACTAGTACAGCTTTAACAAATAGAACGAAAAAGATAACTCGCAATATAATGCACAAAACTCTTGAAAAAAAATTTAAGAAAATCAGCTATACTGAGACAGGACGTAATGCAGCATGTACTTATTTAGGTCAAGTAGCTAGATGCCTTAGTGAACCTTCTTGTGCTTCAGACATCATTCCTGAAACTGAAGACTTGCCTGAAAGCATGATGAACAAAGAAGACTTGAGAAATAAGATAAGAAAAAATAGCTGTATGTTCAAAGAGGTTTCTGGATATTCTTTTGATGCAGAGTCCTTGGAAGCATTAAACCAACAAAAAAGGAGAGCAATTTTAAGAAAACAGAAGCTCATAAAGAAGCGACAATTGATAAGAAAAGAATGCATGACTTTTGTAGTAACTCAATTAGAAACTAAACAAGAATTTGAGAATGTAGATTATAAGGAGGTAGCTGTAAATGAAATTAGCGAGATGGAAGCAGTAAACAATATGCTAACAGGGAAGCCAAACACAAACAAATTGAAAAGTGTGGACACTAACTCTCATAAAGAAATTGATTGGAATAATGCCTCTTCAACGGAGTATAATACATTGCAAAACTTGTGTGGTAATCGATGTGACACTGGCTCAGACGACAGAAGTGATAATAATGACAATAATTTGGAAAGTAATAAAACAAAAATAGTATTAGAAAATGTAATTAGTTGTAGGAAAGAGGAAGATAATTTAAGTAAGGTGGACAATACTGAGGACCACCACGCTGCTCAGAAGTGTGACAGTAAACAGGAAGACACATTAGAAAGCAGGAGTGCAGACTCTGGTGAATCTGACAGAAGGAATGTTGTGGAGGCAAAAGGCAACACATCTCATACAGCAGAAAATTATCTCCATATTTGTCATAAAGAGCACAGGTTTGATTCTGTTGTGTTAGATAGTGATACAGATGACAGCATTGAAGAACTTGAGGTGGAATGCAAAAATAATGAAAATGATGTTGCAGTTGATGGAGTCAGTAGTAATGAAAATAGAGATAATGAGGTAATTGTTGAAAATGGATCAAATGAGATGAATGGTGAATGTGGTAATATGCTTGGCACAAGTAACAAAAGTAATATATTTTCAAAAGTGAATGATAAAATCCAAGTCCAAAATGTATCAGAGAAACTTGTAAAGTCTTGTGACAATAGTAAAGCATGTGAAAACAATGATAAAAGTAATTCAAAAGATGAAATAATCCCTGCGAGATGTATGGTTGAAAAGCTACACAACAAAGATGTAGAAACTGGCAGCAGTATTAAAGACACAGATGATCTTAATACTAATGACCAAATTGAAAATAATAAAGATAGTATGGGGGCTGCTGATGAAGTTGAAGTAATTGAACATAATAAGCAGCTCAATGTAGATATAATAGAAGATTCCAAGATATCAAATAGTGTTCATGCAGTCCTAGTTCATGACTCTGGATATAAAACCAAAATAATATCAAAGACTAATCAAGTACCTAATTACAACATACGTGATGATGATTGTGATATTCTTGAGGTACCAGACACAGATTTGGATATCATATCTAGTAAAGAATCAGATAAGATATCTGCTGCTAAAGACACCAAAAATTATCTTGATTTGAAGGAAGAGCCAATAGTGAGAAAAGAAGTGAAACGGGAAAGAAAGATCAAAGCTGCTCCCATTGATGTGAAATATACAAACAGGACAACACTTTCACTTCATCATGAATGCAGTGAACATAAGAAAGATGCTTCACTTGATCTTGTATCTAAAATGATGAATAATTTGTATAAATCAAATGTAGTAAAGGTTGAAGATGAACAACAAAGGAGTAATAACCAAATGGAAAATTCAAAGATCCTCAACAGCCAGCAAAATGATAATCTAAAGGAGTTCAAAGACACTCCTGCCTCCACAACTAATGATAATGATGAATCTGTGGTAATTGTGGATAACAATGAAGGAATTGAAAGTATGCTGCAAAACATAGTGAAGGACACAGGGCGGGTGGCAAGCATTCATGGCTTGCGGGAAAGGCTTCTTAACCAAACAACTGAAAAGAAAGAAAGAAAGGAGAACTCAAACCATGAAAAAAATGACCAAGAACCTATAGAAGACAGTGAAGTATCTCCTTCCTTTGTTTCCCAAGTCAAAACTTCAGGTTCAGTCTGTCATGAGTCTCTTGGATCGACAGGTGACGTGAATGATAAGTCTGTGGAACATTTAGATGATACAGAAGATACTGAAAGTCTGCTCCAGAGTATTGTGAATGATGCAGATCGAATGGCAGACATTCGTGATTTGCGGGAAAGACTCCTTGGTGAAACATCCGTGACAGAAATAACAATGGAGAGTTCTGAACATGAGGTTGACAAAAATGCCAAAGAAGCAATAAAAGACATCACAACCTCCCATTATAACTCTCAAGTCAGAAAAACTGAAGATAATTCACATAATTTACAACCTAAAGATGTAGATGAGACATTATTGAATATAGATACATTGTCACCTTATGAAAGTGCTACTAACACTTCTAATAAAAAGGATAACTTAAAGAATGAAATGCACATTGCTGTAAAAGAATTTGATAAGCATTTCAGCAATTTGAATACAGAGAATGATTTAAGCATCCCAAATAATAATGGAGCAGAAAATATTGATACTGGTACAAAAGACAAGGAACAGGAGCCTAGTGATAGAAAGCATTTTCAAGACAGAGAATTTAAGAGTCAGACTGATGAGCCAGTTTGCATCACCTCACATACTGGAAGTAAGGAAAATGATTTAGTTTCTGTAGGTGAAATGGAAGCAGCAGAAGAAAATTCGCTCAAAGCATTAAGCATTGAATTAGTAGAAACAAATAAGACGGAAGGATTGCCAGATCAAAATTCAATAACAGATAGTAATTTGTCCCTAATAATAGAGTCAAGCAATACAGAAATAGAATCAGTAATAGAAGAATCAGGAGACAAGTCTTCAGAAGGCCTAGATGAAGCCTATGAGGCAAGCAGTGATGCCTCAGAGGATTCAGCACCCAGGACCCGCAGGCGAAGCCGTTCCCTGAGAAAGTTGTGTACTCACCAGGAGCTGCAACAAGCTTCTGACTCGGACTCCTCACCAGTGCGAGCTGCCTGTTGGAAAGCTTCTGCTAAAGACAGTTCAAACTGTCCAAGACCAAAAAGAAAGAGGAGTCAAAGCTGCTCTTTAGAAAGTATGTCTCCAACACTAGAAGCCCATAACAGGATGCAAACTTTAGAATATTCTGTAAATAGAACTTTCATTATTGAAAAAAAGTATTCATTCAATAACACTTTCACAGTTGAAGCTGAAAAGAAATCTGATCCTGAAGCTTCTACTACTCCAATGGATACAGATTTTCATTCCAATGAGGAAGAATTGTTAATGGCAGCTCATGAAAACAAGCAAAATGTAAAGTCTGCAGAATCTGATGAGGTTGTTAGTGTTAGGAGCATAAAGCTGAGACCCAGTGAAGATGTGCCTGAGCCATACAAGAGTGAATCAGATTTGTTATATGGTTGCCAAAAAAGTGTGTCTCGGGATACTTCTCTTTCCTCAGTAAAAATTGTTTTGAATGAGGCAACAGAAAGTGATGCAACAGAAACTGATGCAACAGAATCACAAAATAAAGAAGTGCTTAATGTATTAACCTTGGGAGAGAGGAGCATCTCACTTTCTTGTAATACTACATTGACAGAATCTCTCAATGAACCTTCAAGACCCTATAAAATAAATTCAGATGATGCAAGTCAGGTTGAATTGGCTGGCCTCAATGAAGATGTGCCAAGTGAAATGAAAGATGCAGCTTCAGAGTTCTGTACATCACATAATGAAGGAGAGACAACTTTCAGTAAATCTGCTATTCTTTCCAATGAAACTGTGTGTAAATCCCAAGACTGTGAAATATTAATGAAGGGACATAATTTATTACCTCAGGGAGAGAATCAGAAGTCCTTGAGTTACAAAGGGAAAGAAAATGGAGAGCCTCATCCTGAAACAGTCGGAATGGAGGAGCATGAGACAAATGACAATGTTGGATCTGCTCAGGACATGGAAAATGGAACTAAGCATGAAGAAATAAGACAAAATCATCAGTCTGAAAAATCTATAGATGGTAATTTAAACCAGAAAATGGATGAAGAATTTTATGAAGGGGAAGAGATAGAAGTTCTTTCCACATCAGGGATTGAAGAAGAGGATGAAGGAGAAACTGTAGGTATGACACCAGAAGCTTTTGGTGATAATAGCGAAGTTGAAGCTAGAAAAGTAGGTCTCATCGTTTCAAAGAAATCATTAAGATCTCATAGGACAAAGGATGGAAAAGATGTGAACAGTGATTCAGAAAGCAAGAATGGTAGACTTGCTCAGATTCCAGTGGTCAAAGCTCAATGTTTATCTAAGGTGGCTCTCACAAAAGAGGTGCTCATCAGTCCTGATGTAAGTGATGAAGAATGTGAACTTGTCTCCCCTGGAGTAGATCAGGAGCAGCATCTCACTGATGTCAAATATCCAATTGAGGTAAGTAACTTAGAAAACAGTACACCTCACAAGAATGCCTCTATCTGCGTTTCCGACCAGAATTTACAAAAAAGAAGTGGAGGTATTAATTCACCTCACAAAACCATACCAGAGGAACAAGATGAAAGCACTATTCCAAAGAACTCACCAGAACAGCTTCTTTCATTATCTATCCCAAGTACAGAGAAACTTGGTGACAGAAATATATGCACTAAGCAGTCTTCACAGGGAGTGACAGGTGAAGGTCCATTTGGTTCACCACAAAACCTTGAGATGCCAAAATCAACCAAGAGTAATATTAAGTCACCTAAGGCTTTGAACACCATTCAAAAAGAACATACAGATACTTCTGATCTTGAAATTATCTTGGACACATCAAACAAATCTGGAGTGGAAAATAAAGACCAAAAAAGGAAAGAAACTGTGCCAGATATGCCTAAAGACTCAAGAAGTTTGACAGGATCAGCTTTAACTTTATCTTATGGTATTGACAAAGGCAAGAAATTGCAGACCAATTCACCAAATAAATCGGATTTAACAGAAAATAAATCAAATAGCAGCACAAGTGCATCTCAAGAAATAATATTGCCTTCGCCACTGAATCAAAACTCTGAACCTTTATATGAACATTTAGATGAACACAATTCAGAAAAATGTGATGTTATGAAATCACCGCCTACAAAGAACAGTGTACCAGATGCCTTAGAAGAAGACACTGTATTAAGGAAAAACAAAAGAGACGTAAGGAATCACCTTTCATCACATAGCGAGGAGGAATCATCTGATTGTAATACTCAACATCAATCAGTCACTAAGCCTCATAAACGCTCATCTTCCTCGTCATCATCACGATCCCAAGATCTGCTGCCAGTCAGAAGAAGCTCAAGGTTGAAGAAGCAGACCACTGAACCCCTTTTGGATTAAGGTAAGCTACAGATATTTAATTTTCCATTTACTTCCCTATTGAGTTCTTAGCAAATTGTATATTTTCATAGTATTGCTTTATCAACATTTTCTGTAAAATGAATCTATCAGTCAAAATATTTGTATATCCAGTCATCATAAATAACTGTTATAATGAATTAAATATTTTGAAAAACACAAGAAAGAGATGGCATGATCTTAGTGCATCACTATATCTTGATTTTTTAAGTGCTGCTTTATGTGAATATTATCCTAATTTACCCTCAGGATTCAAGAAAGACAGGCAGCTTTAATGCATTATCTAAGGTGAACTAGAGACTGAAGTAGCTGAAAATAGTAATGCACCTGGAAGTCCCAAGAGCCTCAGAAGAAGTGTACGCAGTGTCAGCTCCCCTCGGAAGACCCCAAATGAGGCTATGTTGCTCACTGAGTAGGGTTTCTTGTTCCTTAGGGTATTGTGTCTTTTTGCCATGCTCATTCTCTAGCAGAGGATAAGAGTAAGTGTGATATCACTTGTTGCAAATGCTAATCATCAATTTTTCACTGCATATAGGCCTTCTAGTTTTATTTTTATATGAATTTTTTCAGTTCAATGTTTTATTTCTTGCTTCAGAAATTGTATAATCTTTTATACTGTAATTTTAGGGTTAAAGTTTTCTCTTGAGTTCATGATATTTGATATTTTATGCCAGTTATATAAAAAAAAAATTTATATGGAGTTGAATTCATGACTGCAATTTATTGAAATTCACACATGAAATTCATTAGGCTTTCTATTCTTAACATTAAAATGAATTGAAAATAATTGAAGTAGCATTTTATTATCATTCCATACATAATAAACTCAACACACACACACACACACACACACACACACACACACACAGGAAAATGATGAAGGAATTGGAAGAACCATTCCCCGACTACTGTCATCTACAGAACTAAAGATGTAAGAGGTGTAACCCCTCAGCTCTGGCACCTGTGTCCCTACCTCCTGTAAGGCAATAATGTCAAGTTTATGCAAAAAGACATAGGAATGAGGGTCAGTGAATCAGGCATGCGGGCCATTTACATTCCAGGTTAAGGTGCAAAAGGTCTTACTATCCATTGTGTGGGTGTTCTTTTTCAGGGAGGGAACCCAAACGGGCCTGAAGGTGAACAACCTAGTGCGGTAGGTGAGTAATCTAATCAATATGTGTGTCAGAACAATTATCCACAGTGCCTGGTTTGGATCCAGAGATGGGGCTGCATAGGAGATTCAGATTCAGATTCAGATATTTATTCCATTATACAATGGTTATTCTTACAGCTTTGATACACAATTTGTTTAATTTGCATGCGACTTTATATCTAAGTTAATATCTATAGTTACAATATTCCACACCCAATATTGTACGATATGATAGGTGCTCGTCATTAATTATTTGGAATTAGTCAATATAAAAGTTCAAAGACGATAAAGTTATAAAACGAATTTTAGATCCCAACAATTAATACAAGAAAAAATACAGTAAAACACTAAAAATAGATAAAAGATAGAGTTGTGATACTAAAATACTTGTGATAAAATATAGACATTATGTAGAACAAAATAAAACTATACATTAAATTGTTCATTAATAAAATAAGCATGCAGAAGTTTTTTGAATGACCGTATTGTTTGTGCATTCTTTATAGAGGAAGGAAGGCTGTTCCACAGTTTTGGTCCTGCCACCAATAAGGATCGTGCACCAGTATAGGTGTTGGTCTTTGGTACATACAGGTTGTGCTGCTATCTATTGGGGACAGGACAGACAGCACTCACTTTTGGCATGACAAACAAATGGTTTGGAACATTACCGTTTATGATATTATATGTCATGATGCCTACCTCATACTTGTGTTTTTGGTGCACTCTCACCCAAGTTCTCGCAGGAAAGGTGTGGCGTGGTCGTGTTTGGCGCCGCCGCCTATTGCGGCAAAATTTTGAAGTTTTTGTACTTGCTTGGTATGAGTGATGTTTGTTGTGCCCCATATTTTTATGCCGTAATTAATTAGATTTAATACTAGAGTTTGCATGACAGTCTTCCTTGTCCTTATGTTAAAATGATCTTTAATCCTGTTAATATATAATATAGTGTTAAAAAGTTTTCTACTTAAGTTATTCACATGAGTATCAAAGGTCATGTGGGAATCAAAGTATATTCCTAAGTTTTTAAGGGAAGTGCTGGGAAATATCTTTGTGCCATCAACCTGTAAGCACGTATTGGGTGGAATCTGCGATATGTGACCTTTGGTGCCGACAAACATACACTGTGTCTTCTTAGTGTTTATTAGCAATCCATTTAAGTGAAAATACCTCTTTGTTTGAGCTAAAGTCTCCTCTCCCCTTTGAATTAGATCTTGAATATTGTTTGTGTTTCGTCTGTGTATGAGCTGTGTGTCGTCTGCATATTGTATGACGAGGCAGTTGGGAATGTGTCGTGAAAGATCATTAACGAATATTGAAAACAATATTGGGCCGAGCACTGATCCTTGAGGAACTCCATAGGCAACATTAAGTTTCTTGGAGACGTGTTTACCAATCCTACCTGACTGTGTTCTGTTGTGAAGATAACTTTGGAACCAAAAGGAGTCTATTCTTAACATATCCATCTTGTTCATTAAAATTTTGTGATTTACGCTGTCGAACGCTTTCGATAGGTCACACAAAGTTAGTAAGGAAATGTTTTTGTTGTCCATAGTATCAAAAAGTGTATTGGTCAATGTGAGCAGTGCACTTTCTGTAGACAGCTGAGGCCTGAAACCGTGTTGTGTCGTGCTGAGATGATTGCTCTCAAGATGTGACGTGAGTTGAGCGGCAATAATTTTCTCGAGAACCTTTGAAATGATTGGAAGAGATATGGGACGATAGTCTTTAGGTTCCATGACATCACCGGTTTTGAAAATAGGGACAACTATTGCATGTTTCCAGGATTCTGGGAATATTTCTGTTACAATGGACGTATTTATGATACAAGTGAGGTACACGATCAATACTGGCAAGGAATCTCTTAGAAATCGCAGTGGGATATTGTCTGAACCACAAGAGGAACTATTTTTAAAGCTTTTTATAATTAATATGATAGTGTCACTGTCAGCTGGTTTAGGTCGGAACATGTTACAAGGTGGATTGATGTTATTGTTGTTGCTGGGTAATGACACGTTCTCATTTTCTACATTATTTTGTTGTGATTTTTTAAAAGTCTCCTCCAACGTTGGCAAAGTTGTTGTTAAAGCTTCCACTTTGTTCCTCACTGTCTCGTCATCGGTGTTGTGTTCTAGAGAGGTTTTGTGTTTGTCAGTGGGTATCAGTTGTCTGAGGGTACTCCATGTGGATGCACTATTACCTGTGCTTGTCTCAAATTTATCACTGTAGTAGTCTGATTTTGCTTTATGGAGTGACTTCTTAACTTCTTTCTTAAGGTTCTTATATCTCAACTGCAGGTCTACATTCAGCCTGTCGTTTTTAAGATTTATTGGTGTGGTGTTCCTCTCGTGAATTAACGCTCGTAAGTTTTCTTTAATCCATGGGGCAAAGGGTCTTCTGACTTCTCTTGTGACTAAAGGGGCACATTCGTTTAAACATTTGTTGACAGTGTCTGTGAATATGTTAACTTGAATGTCAGTGTTGTCTGTGGTGAAAATGTTGTTTAGGTTGTGACTGTGTTGTCTTAATAAGGTACACAATGTGTCAGGGGAGTAAGCACTTAAGTCACGAAATGTTTTAACAATAGGTAGACGTTTTGTTTTTTGCAGGTTTACGGTCACTGTAATAATTTCATGGGCAGCCACCGGGCACGGAATTATGTCATAGTTTAAAATAGACTCGGGCTTATTAGTAATTGCGAAGTCCAAGAGAGTTGCGGAAGTGGGAGTAATTCTCGTCGGTTTATTGATTACCTGTGTCAGTTTGGCATTCGCAATGATTTGCTTCATCTTACTGTTATTCAATAGAATATTGTCGTTAAAATCTCCTAAAATATAAAATGGCTTATTTTTCAAACTTACAGATTTAATTATATAATTTACGTAATCATAGGTTTGGCTAAGAGATTTTGGGTGTCGGTACAGGCAGCCAATAATGACAGAGGGAAACTTGCAGCTCTGCACCGTCACCCACACATCCTCAACTCCCTGTGGTCTCACAATGTCCATCTCTAGTAGGGTTACCTTATATACATCTTTGGTATAAATACAAATTCCTCCTTCTTTGCCTTTATCACATCTATGCACTTTGTACTCCAGAATGTCAATGTGTTCATTTGAAATATCGTTATGTAACCATGACTCACTAATGCACAATACATCTATTTTCATCTCTTTTACTAAGAGGTCTATCTCTTCTTTATTGCTGAGCATACTTTGAGCTTTGATGTGTTCAATCGTTATATTGTTCCTTTCGTTAACAGGTCTCCTGGCTCTGCCTTCTTCGCCGTGTTCCTATTGGTTGTAGAGGTAGCACAGCCTTTGTTTGTGATCCCATCGATGACACAGTTCACATTTGAGTCTGTGGTCAAAGCGACAGCTGGCTTGGCGATGGTTGTGTTCTCCACAGTTGTAACAGCCATGCCTAAACTTTCCGTGTGCTAATGTGTTTGATGTGTAATATGTGTTATGTGGTGCATGGGGCCTAGCATAGTGTATGCTTTGTGGTGCCTGTGGTTGTGTGTAAGTTGTGGTGTGTTGTGCATTGGGCTGTGTGTAGCTTGTGTTGTGAGGTGAGTGGAGTGGCATGATGTGTGTAACGTGTGCTATGTGGAGAGTGGGGCTGTGCGTAGTGTATATTGTGTGCTGTGTGGGGCATTATGGAATTTGTGTTATGTGGCGTGTGATGTGTGCTGTGGTGAACGTAGGGCGATCTGTAATGTGTGCTATGTGGCGTGTGGGGCTGTGTGCTATGTGGTGTGTGGGGCTGTGCGTGATGTGTGCTGTATGTTGCGAGGTTATGTGTGTTGTGAGGAGCGTGAGGTTGTATGGAGGTAGTATTGCGCCAGTCAGGCAATATGCGGGAGTCGTTGCCACCGTTTTCTTCCACACCCTGTACTCCCCCATCCACTGCCATACTATGAGTGGGACCTCTATGGACATTGGACAGCTGTAGCATAGGAGTGTGGTTGTGTTCTCTTGGTAGGTGCCGAATGTGTTCCAGAGTAGTATTGCTGTGGGGCTGCCAGAGGTATGGGGTGAGGGTTGACCCTCTGTATGCTAGCATTGGGAGGGCATGTGGAGCTCCTGCCATGGGTGCGCTGGGGGAGCACCAGGCAAGTTCACGGCCCCTGTGGAGAGAGCCCTGCGCAGCGTATGTGGGAGAAGGTAGTAGTGGAGGTCTGCGGGTGGTTGTGGTGGGGTGTGTGATGAAGGGTACACTACCTTGAAGCTGAGGTCTATGGCCCAGTCTTTGTATAAGCGAAACCCTGAGCACTGTTTTTCAATAATGCTTAGTAGCTTGACCACTCCCATTCTGTTTAGTATACAAAGTTTTCCTTCCTCAATGTCAAAGCACCACTCGTCTACGTTTCTGGATGTGAGCGTGAACTCTGGGGCTGTTTTCACTATATTTACACCATTCATATCTTCCCACTTAACTAATTGCTCATTGTAATGCTTCACTTTAGCCTGAATTTCGTGAGGCTGTGGCACTGGTACAACTTGACATACATGAATTTTCATTTCACTATTTTTCTCCTTGAGATCACTGATTAAAGATCCTAAGTTATCGAAAGTATTTTCTGGGGATAACTCATCCAGTATGTCATATTCTCCACCAAAAATTACGCACTCAGACGGAACACTTTCTAGTTTTTCGTTCACCCAGCATCGTAAGAGGTCTATATTTGCGTGTGCAACCGTCTTCACTACACAGTTGTCGTCCAGGTCAGAGCAAAGAACTCGTCGTGTATTAGTATCTTCCAGGAGGAGACACATGGGGGTTTTCGCGACGTGTGTAGCAGTGTCGTGTCTTATGTTTTGTTGCTGTTTTGCTACTCTAGTTTGCTGATTCGCTGCTGGAGGAGCTGAATAATGGAATAGGCAGTCTTCACCTCTGCGGAAGGGAGACTGGCACCACTTTTTGTTGCTTACCAGAACATTCAGTTCTGGATTCCATGTCACTGTCGTCGCTGGGACTTTGCTCATCATGCCTGAAGCACAGAAGTCCATCCCCATGTCCTCCTCCTCAGGTTGGTGTGTGGCTTCCTTCTCCAGTTGACATGTGGCTACATTCTCAGGCTGACATATAACCTATGTCTGGCGAACATCTTTTACAGACTGGTGTAGGGTAGTGGGGGCAGATGATACAGCTGGTGCCCCATTAGACCCAGTCTGCTGCTGCTGCTCCAGGTTGTTAATCCTCTAGAAGTATTTATTGACAAACAGTTGAATTTCGAGGAACACCTGGCTGAGAAAGTAAACAAGGCTAACAGAAGCGGGAAGAAGTGCATATGAGTGGATAGGGCATTGAGTAAGATTTGAGATAATT
>JAXIVD010001529.1:67500-82884 GCA_036785275.1 Cancer borealis
AAATGTTCTCTATGACCAAAAGTAGGGAGTTAAACGAGGTGCAGATGCCATTTTATTTCGTAAACAGACGCCATTATGGTGAAGATGTAAAGTTTTACAGACTCATTCGATATCTCCTTCCCTTTATGATGCACTGCAAATTTAAGCTCAGATACTTGTTCAGATCACCTTAAACAGTTATGCCACTGAATTACAGTAAAAGATAAGATTTTTTTAGGGGATTACGTTAGGTTTGGTTGGGCTGGTTTTGATTAGGCTTATTTAACTGCAGCTCTGGGAAGGCTATGCTAACAAAGTTATTTTCTTCGGTAAATATTTACATCTTCACCAGAATGGCGTGTGCCTACGGAAGAAAATGGCGTCTGCACCTCACACAGCCCCCTACTTTTAGTCATAGAAAATATTTGATTGCTTCTAGATTAACATAACATAACATAAACATAAACTAACCATACTTAACTTATATTGACAAATAACAGAACCTTGTTCAAACCAAACTAAACTTTACTTTTCGAAGAGAAGAAAAAAAATATGCTTATTTTTTTCTATAATTCAGTGGCATAACTGTTTGAGGTGATCTGAACAAGTATCTGAGGTTGAATTTCCAGTGCGTTATGAAGGTAAGGATATATCGAATGGGTCGTCTTACGAATTTTTACCAAGCTTGGACTTGAATGTGTCCACAGAGCAGTCAGTAATGTCTCTGATATTTCTTGGAAGGCAGTTGAAGGTTTTAGGTCCACTGTATGGTAGGGTGAGAGTGAGGAGGGACTTAGCCTCGCTGGTGCCTGGCCAGGTGGTGCTCTCTGCTCTCCTGAGCCATTTTCGTCCTGTCCTCATGCTGTTGTGTGTCTCCACTTTGTTGGCGTTGGAAGGGTTTGGTACTTTTCCTTCAAGGATCTTCCATATGTAAATTATGCAATACTTATCTCTGCAGCGTTGTTGGGCATAGAGTTACTTCTGTTACTTTTGGTAATTTTGTCCATTAACGACAAAGCTGAGGTCCGCCTCCACTCACACCAGTTATTCCATTTTGCTCCATCCTATTCTGGATAATTTCAGGCAGGGTGTTTGATGATGTTTTTTCTTTAGAGCTATTTTGTGGAAATTTTTGAAAATTACTGCAAAGAAAATAACCATCTCCATATGGAAGACCATCAACTTTAGTCTAGAAAATAAATGTCCGTGTTGCTGTAAATATCCGATGACTGCATAATATTTAATATTTTATGTTCTGGAAAACAATAAAAATCCGACATAATTTTTATCACCAAATTCGTGGGTTGTTCTTTTTTTTAGCATTAATAATGTATTTCCATCAGAAAAAAATACATCTTAACTTGGCCAGAAAAAAAGTCAGTGTCTCATAACATGAAAAATACAGAACAGTATGAGAACAAGTGTTCTGAATCTACAGAGCTCCCGCCCTGCTCCACATTCTGCCAAATGGAGCAGCCTTCTCAACCCCGACCTGCCATGCAATATGCTGCACAGAATTGATCTAACTGCTAACTGTTGGCCTCTGTCCCCCTCAACCTCCCCATTAGGTTTTTAATATAATGTAATTAACCTAATCTCATAAAGGGGAGGCTTCCTCAAACAACCGTTTTAATTCTTAACCTAACCCAGCACAATCATTAGCAGTTAACAGCTTAAATGTACAGTGGAAAGGATAATCAAACTCTTACCTATTGAGATAGAGGAGTGCAATTATCAATTTTCCAAAATAACTGGTAGAAATTTATGGTTGATATATATCCTCGGTTAAGCTGCGCCCTCCATAAGCAATATCTGGTGGCAGACTGGTTTGAAATACTCATTTCCTTTTTATATGAAATGAAAGCCTATGATTTGACAGCAAATGGATTGTGATAGAAACTAAATATCGAATGAATATGACTGGCTATGGCCAATACAAATCATTCAGTTTCCATATATACTAGCTTTTCCCCAAGAAATTGGTGAACTAAAAATATAAAGAGGGAATCGTTGATGGTCGCTCTGAAATACTCACTGAGGGCTCAGTTTTGACGCAACAGAGGGATGGGGCAGATGTGCTGCAAGTCATTTATATTATTCCTTCAACATGTACATGTGTTTTAAAACTTTTTTTATAAGTAGATTGATACTGTATAGTATACTGACCCAAATATTGGCTTTTTTTATTATACTTTTAGTTAAATTTCGTACAGTGGATCTGCCCAGTTTGGTTACACCTTTGGAACTAAACTCGATAGGTGCAACCAAACTGGGCAAGTAATGAAACTAAAATTGTTCCCCGCCAAGATGCCCTAAGCCAGTGCAGCGTCATATTGGCTTAACCCCCATTATGACCACTACATCCATGTAAAGCCTGCAGTCTCCAGCAGCAATGGAGCAAGGGATGCTTAGAATCTCTAGGTTCGAACAGGTAGCCTTTGGAACTTTGACCTTGGCTCTTATAATGTAAAGACACTAGTTAGTGAAGGTAGTCTTGAAGTGTTATTCAAAGAACTAGAAGGTGTCAAATGGGATATTATAGGCCTGAGGTTCAAAGAACTGGAGAAGAATTTATAGAACTGAAGAATGGTTAAATATTTACTACAGAGGACAAAAAGACAAGAAAGAACATGGAGTTGGCTTCTTAGTTAACAAAGAACTATCAGGAAATATTGAAGCTTCCCTAGTGTAATTGAGCAAGTAGCTGGCTTCATAATCAAATTAAACAACAAATGAGATTAAAATCATACAGGCTAATGTATCATCATCATCCTATGGTGTCTAGGAGTAAGAAAGATTGTATGTAGATGGGATATAGGCCAGGTATATAGATTCATAGATATTATCACTATTATGTAACTGGATGATTCCCAAATGTGATGGGGAACTAATAATATGGAAAAATAATAATAAAACCATCTTTCCAATTCTAGGTTTTCGTGCTCGGTCTGCATACAAATTGGTTCAGCTCAACACCAAGTATGAGTTCTTGCAAAAATCACGTGTGTGCATTGACCTGTGTGCTGCTCCAGGCTCCTGGATGCAGGTGGCCAAGAAGTACATGCCAGTCTCATCCATCATTGTTGGTGTTGATCTTTTCCCAATCAACTCCATTCCTGGGACACTCTCCATTGTGGGTGATATAACAACTGAGAAGGTGCGTCAGGAGCTGAAAGGAACCCTCAAGACATGGAAGGCAGATCTAGTTCTTCATGATGGTGCTCCTAATGTTGGTGAGTGACTGTTTGCATATAAGTTTTCTTTAGGTCTGTGAGGAAGTTATGTCATTTAAGGGATTGAGAGGTATTCTATAGTCTGTTCGTCCAGATCTGAACTGAACAACCTACTTGTACCTTGTACCAATACTCAGCACTTAGACCATAGACTACACTATACTTGACTGGACACTCGAAATCGGACCTTTTGCAAACAGGCCCTACGGCAGATTTTTTAGAAAAATCAAATAAAATACTTAGAATTAAGATAGAAACCTCAAATAAAAAGCAAACACCTCAGAGTGATGTAAAGAATATGTTTATGAGCAACAAAAACAAATTAGTCAACATATGTCATCGGTGGGCGACAATTATTAAATCCTAAGAAACCAAGAAAAACACAAAATTTGCAATAATTTCCAGGAATATTGGAATTTCAATCTGAAAACACTTACATGCATAGCCCATGTAGTCTATATTAATATACAATACCATAGAATACACCATACGTGACTGTGCACTCGAAATCGGGTTTTTCGCAAATGTGTTCTGGGGCGATTTTTTGTTTGTTTTATTTGAATAAAATACTTAAAATCATCATAGAAACCTCAAACATAAAGCAAACACCTCAGAGTGATGTGAAGAATATGTTTATGAGCAACAAAAACAAATTAGTCAACATACGTTATCGGTGGGCGACAATTATTAAATCCTAAGACACCAATAAAAACACCATATTTGCAATAATTTCCAGGAATATTGGAATTTTAAACTAAAAATGCATACATACATAGCCAATGTAGTCCATACTAATATACATGCATGCTTGAAATAATATTTGAAACTATTTCCAAATATTCAGTTTGTTTTCTACGTTTTCACTGAGCATGGCAGGATACACACCTTAGTGTTGAGAGAGTAATTGTAAAATATAACCAAAACTTGAACACAACACCCTAAGTCACTCGTAATCAATTCACTCATACTCATACTTCACTCATACTTTCATATACCCATAAATAACATCAAGAAGAAAAAAACGTTACATTCCTAATCAACTTACGATGTTTGCTGAGTGTCATCGAGAGAGCGTTTCTCAGAGACTGTGTAAAATAACTCCATTGTAATTCCTTATTGGTGATGGTCTCTAGTCAGCTTGTTGGTTTCATTGCCTCCTCCTCCTCTTCTATCTAGCAATGTTCTTTCCAATGATCTTATCACCATACATCACTTTCCCGGCATACGTACTTTTCCTTTTATCCTGTCATGCACAGTGAAAACGTAGAAAACAAACAAAATATTTGGAAATAGTTTCAAATCTTATTTCAAGCATGATTCAGAGTATACAATAGAAGCTGATGAAGCTACGGTCACACTAGGTTTTGCTAACGCTAGCCTGGCTTCTGTTTTTTCTGGATTTACAGCGATACGACTACCAGTCTGGTCACACACGTAGAAGAACTAACCTTGTGGAATCAGCTGATCATAACAACAACACAAGCCGTTATGGAGGAAGCACTTCTCTTCTTCTGCTCATGAACATTTTCCATGAGACTTATAATAGTGTCATGGGACCAAATTAATTGAACTATTTATGTTGTTGACCTTTGTAAAGGATTATTTTGGTCTTCTTGTGACCTCTTTCGCCTTTTGCCTTTCGCGCCACGAATTGTTGTGAAAAATTCATTCCCAAGCCAATATAACGATTATATGACATTTGATCACAATCAAATCATATTCGGAAATGGTGATTTCACAATATGTTTTATTTCAGAAATTATTGCGAATTTGCCAGAAATTTTTGCTATAAACAATATGCTTTATACACAACTCCCACACAATTTTTCACTCAAACTTGTAATCTTTATGTTAATTTCCTATTTGCAAAAGTTGTAAAATAATTTTTTGTGTTCAGCCACGGTTCAGCAATCATTACTGATTGTAAAGACATGAAATACAATGTCCTAAGTAGAATATGAACTGATATATGAAGTATTATCTGTCATCACTCATAGCAGCGGAATCTATAGGACCGAAATGTAATATCATCTGTCAGCGATTGTTGCGAGTGTCCAGTCAAGTATAGTGTAGTCTATGCTTAGACTTAAAAAAGTCTAAGTGCTGAGTACTGGTAGTCTACTGTCATATATTCACAATTCTTTTATTTTCTATTGTTAGTATTATATTTAATATTACTTTCAAAATTATGGTGTTTTATATGTTTCGGAAATACGTGTACTAAAGGGCAATGATAAGCTGTGAACATATAACAGTAGCCTATTAGCAGTGAGCTTACACAATCATGTAAGCTGATGCAGCTTGCTTGGTTCAGGTTTTGATGAACACACTATAGTTGATTATTATCTGTATTGGTAGTGTGACTTGGTCTTAGAATCATCAAATTGAGAGTATTGTAGCGTATTCAGGTGACATTATAAGAATTGTTAGTTACCACTTAGTTTCTATTGTTATATGTATGCAGACATGAAAACTAGTTTGACAACTTTTTTAATGTGAATGGGAAGTATGTGGGTGATTCACAACCAGTGAGTTGCCTCTAGGGATGCATAAATCCACCAGATGACTCTCAGTCATCAGTAACGCTACCTCAAGACAAATTTTGATCTTTTATTGTACCTGATTCTTCATGCTTCTAGAAGACAGTAGTGGGTGGCCTTAGCAGGTAGTTCAAGTAGTTGCAATAATCTTTATGAAACCATAAAGAAAATTATGTAATTCAAAGTGCTAATTATGTGGAGTGGAGCAGGAATTCTGGGTCTAATATAATGATTATGACGGTAGACAGATTCGGGAGAGAATAATGTTTGTGCCTTCTTATAACACCACTCTAACCTAATATGTATCTTTAAGTCAGCTCTGACTGAATGACCCCCCATGGTTATTGCTTAAAGTTTGATTGATAAAAAGATAATCAATGGTATTACTTTCAAGTATTAGTCACAGAAGAGCATGGAAAAATAGAAAAATTAAAGTGTGTATCCATGATAGAACATTTTGAGAGCGTCTTTAATGAGTGAGAACCATCTTTTGATTTGGAGTTTCCAAATCACACCATTGCTGAGTGCAATATTTGATTGTAGGAACTAAATGTGTGAGTTCAGATCCCATAAGGCTTTGTTACTGTGGTGATACATTATTTTAACAACCTCATCATATTATATTCTGACATAGAATGAAATCTAAATAATGCTCCTAATGAGCTGGTGGATATAGAGATGCAATTCTTCCATAGGTCAGAACTGGCTGCATGATGCCTACCAACAGAACCTCCTTGTGCTGCACTCCTTTAAGCTAGCCTGCGAGTTCCTGCAGAAGGGTGGCTGCTTCGTCACCAAGGTGTTCAGGTCCAAGGACTACTTCAATTTGGAATATGTCTTCAGGAAACTCTTTAAGAAGGTAAGGCACACTTCATGATATAGTGAATTGTAAATGTATTAATACTCTCACTCTACCACCTTTAATATTTTTATTTACATTTCTTTAGTATCCCTCACAGCTCTGCAAAGTGCAGATAATGGATGATGATAGTATATTGTGTGCTAAAGATAAGTGGGTGCAGAATATAGAGTTTACATGGTGACTCGGACATGATTTATGAGTAGGAAGTCCTTAGGAACATTCGTCTTTGATGAAATCCAGCAAGTTACTGGGATATAATTAAGAGGATCCCTAGGAACCAAGGTTCACTACCTTGACTGATGTGATCACCAGTGTCAATTTTTCATAAGTAAAGTAACATTAATTGATAAGATTGGTCAGAAAATGTGAACAGTTTAGCTCACTACATCTAGCAGAACAACGACTGGTACCACATGCTGATTGCAGACATTGCTGTTGTTTAAATAGAAATACTGTAAACTGTAAAACTAGCCTTGAATATAATTTTTGCATAAATTGATGGTGAGTTAAATCAATAATTTTATCAACTAATCACCGCATAAAGATATGAAAGAGGTGATGGGTGATGAATGTAAGTAAAACGAAACATATGTTTAACTCTAAAATAATAGCTCTTGTTTTCATAGAATCTTATCCTACTGCTATATGCCAGCAGTATCACTTTTAACTTCTACATTGGGCAGCTGCTAACTGTTTATAATTGTATAGTGTTTATTGTGGTGTAAATTAATATCAGTTACTATAGTGCAATGTATTTAGCTGCTCTGCTTGAAATCATGAAATTATAGGGCATGGGAAAGCAAAGAAAAGAGATGACTTTACTACGAGTGTTAGAATAAACATATAATAAGAATTTTATGATTGAGTAGTTTCATGCAAGCTTTCCCAAAGAAATCAAATGCAGTTCTCACAAAACACCTGCTTATATATATATATATATATATATATATATATATATATATATATATATATATATATATATATATATATATATATATATATATATATATATATAAAAAAGTAAATTTTCATGTTTGTCTTTTTTCTTTTTTACCTCTAAAATAATGTGTTGTAGTAAACTTTTAATTGGTGTGTACTTATATTTGGATGTAAGGACACTTAGTGAAATATCATCTTCTCTACAGGTGGAGTCCACAAAGCCACAAGCCTCCCGCTATGAGTCTGCTGAGATCTTTGTTGTGTGTCAGAATTACCTTAAACCTGACAGAGTGGATCCAGAGTTCTTCTCGGCTAAACATGTCTTCCAAGAGCTAGATCCTGAACCCACCACTAAGATCAACATTCTCAAACCTGAGAAAGTAAGAGTCTTGTAAAATTTCTTGTCATAGCATGGGTAGACAATACCATTTTAGCAAGTTACACTTCTCACTACTGAAACCCAAGACTTGCTGAGATAGAAATAACACACCAGAAGTAAGGAAGTAAAAGGAGTGCATAGGGATGAACACTACAAAGAAAATTATAGGTATACCCTTTGTTTATGAATTATACATTATCCTGTGAACGGACTTTGCCATTGGCATGTATAAGATAGTGGTGGTTGTTGTATCAGTAATTAATGTATAAAAGTGGCTATAAAACTAGGATGCCTATCTATCACTTGCAGAGGACTCCATAGCTATTTTTCAAATGTGGTAATGGTGACCGCGGAAACATGAGTGTTTTAAAAGTATCAATATCTTGTGTGCAGCCAACATTATTTTCTATTAGAATAAATATATGGGATACTAAGTATTAAAAAGCAAACTGTTCTCAGGTTTTACCTTATGTTTTGCACCAAGATTGAATTGAAGCTTTAATGAAACAGGAAATTGGATAAACACAGTTTTGACATTTTGTTATGTCATGGATATGATTGTAGATGCTGGAGGAATGGAAGGATGAGAAATGTTGTATCTCCCAATCTCATTTAGTCACGTTTAAGGAACACTACTCACAGATGGAAAAATTCATGTTATTGATAGTGGTGGTGTTCTGTTGTGTAGTATTTAATGTAATACTTTTCTTCCAGGTTCGTCAAAAGGCAGAAGGTTATGCTGAAGGAGCAACAACACTGTACAATGAGGTTCCTGTCTCAAGATTCATCAACTCATCCAACTTTATTGATGTTCTACAAGAGGCTTCTGAGGTACCATTCCTTCCTTCTTCGCACTTCATGAACTTTACTACTGTTGTCATTCTTGTGGAAAGTTACATTGCTTAAGAAATATCCCTGAATTTATTGTAGTCTTCACAAGTACTTGTAGTTCTTAGAGTTTACTTCCTCCCTCACCCTCAGTGACTATTTTTACTTATGTCTGAGGTAGCTTTCTGTGCTCGTCTATTCAACAAGTTATGCGTCAGTCTTGGTTTTGTTTTGTGACCTTGGATTCTACACTCATCTTCCTCTGAATGGTACTTAGAATATTAGTAAATTTAAGTATGCTCCTTAGATTGTCATACTTTCTTGTGTTCTTGAGACATTTTGATTGATTGATTGGGTCTTTGAATTATGCATGGATGTAGTACACTTGAGGGTAAGAGGGAGCTGATTGGAAGAATGTTTGTCAAGCAGAAGTTTGATGTGTTAGCATTGAGGAAAAATAATTTGAAAGAGAAGGTTGAATGTTAATTTGATGTGTGAGTGGAAGGACGTCAGGTGTGACTAGATGGAAAGCAAGGGAAGGGGTGGCCTTAATGGTGAGTCTGGCAGTGAAACCATGTGAATTGGAATAAAAGAAAGTGCTATCAAGGCTGATCCGGGTGAAAGTAAAGTTTGGTCGAGTTCTGGGTGTTTGTGTCTGCATGTGGTTATGGTAATAAGAGGGAGGAAACAGAAAGAAAGGCTTATTATAATTATTTGGATGACTGTTTACAGAGTGTTGGAGCAAATGGGAGTATTGTGTTGTTAGAAGATTTAGATGTTCATGTTGGTGATGAGCTAGTTGAAGGCATGGTTGTTGTTGTTCCTGAGGCAGCCTGGCCAAACAGTTCCAAGCTCCTGAGATAGGCCATGACCTCAACAATTTTTTCCTACAGGGTAAACTCATAGAGTGTATGTTGTGTTGTTGATGTGTGTGATTATTTGCCTCAATATCTAGAAAGAGTTGAGAAATTACCACAAAAAAAAAAAATCTGTGTCAAAAAACATGCATTTGGGTGTGTTGTGTAGAGGGTGTGGTACTTGCCCGGGTGACTGAAGCCATTCCCATGTGCTCTTGCCCCGCGAATAGGCAGGGGTTAGTTGTGGTGGTTTGGCCCCAGTCTTTAGCCACTTGGAGGTGGTCCCACGACATAGAAGCCGCCACTTTAGAACCTGAAGATGTGGTTGTTAGGCACAGTGTGTCTGTGAAAAATTAAAATGATAGGATTATGTGTAGAAGAGAAAGATGGTGGTTGGAAACAGCTTGTTCAAGAAAAAGGATATTCACAAGTATACATGGATGAGAAGGCAGTGGAAAGGTTGTGGATGGGGCAATGATGGACTATGTGATTGTGTTGAACAATGTATAGAATGGTTGTTGGATGTCAGAGTTTTGAGAGGGGAAAGGTGAGGTATGTCAAATCCCTTCATTGTGGAGGGAAAGCTGAGGGTAGATATGAGATGGGTGAAAAGTAAAGTGGAGGAGAGTTCAGAAAGTAAATGAGTTGAATGAAAAGGAGGAAATGGTGGAATAGCAGGAGAGGATTGCAGATGAGTGGAATGTGGTGAGAGAGTGTGGAAAAAGTGATGTAAAAGAGGAATGGCAGCCGTTTAAGTGTGCCGTGGTGGGAAGGTGTGAGGTATGGGTAGTGGGAGGTGGGGTGAGAAAGGGGAGTGAATAGTGGTGTGAAGATGCAAGTGTGGCTGTAGCAGAATAGAGGCAGGCCTATGAAGTGTGGTTGCAGAGGAAGGATGAGGTGTCATATGAGAGCTACAAGGAAAAGAGAAATCAAGCTGAAAGTGTTGTGCGTGTTGCAAAAATAAGTGCAGATGAAAGAATGAGTAGAAAGATGAGCTGATTATTTCAAAGGACTGTTAAATGTAGAGGAAGATGTAAGGGCTGAGATAGTTGCAGTTAGAGTGGAAAATTAAGTGAATGTGTTAGGAAGGTTGAATAACAAATCACAAAAGAGGAGGTGAAAGAGGTGGTAAGGAAGATGAAAGAAGGGAAAGCTGCATGGGAGTTTTGAAGAGTGAAATTGTCTAAAAAGTGGCAGTACAAGTGTGATAGAATGGTTAAAATGGTCGCTAAATACATGTGTTGTGACCAGTATGGTACCAGTTGCGAGGTGAGTGTATGTTTATAAAGTATAAAGGTAAAGGCGATAGGTGTGAGTTTACTAATTCTTGGGGTATAAATCTGTTGAGTGTTGTAGGTAAGATGTATGGTAAGGTACTGATAAAGAGGATCAGAGTGTGTACAGGTCTTATCTATGAGGAGCAATGTGTCTTTAGAAGAGGGTGGAACTGTGTGGATTAAGTGTTTGCTGTGAGAAAGGTGTGTCAAAAGATTTTGGCAAAACATGCCATGCTCTGGCATGAAGTGTTTTAGGCATGTGGTGGGGGCTGCAAAAATAGACAGTGCAAGGGGTCTAAGATGCCGCTCCTCTGTATTCTCTCTTAAAAAAGATAGGGCACATAGGGGGAGAGGAGAGTAAAGTTTCCTGAACCCTAAATGCCTTGTTTTTGCTATATATATATATATATATATATATATATATATATATATATATATATATATATATATATATATATATATATATATATATATATATATATAAATAGATCGATCGATAGATATAAATCTAATGACAGGCTAGGCATGGCTTGCAGAATATCCTACAATTGTATTGGCTAGGTGACAGGCTGCTAAGTGGTGTGAAAAGTAGAGTGTATATAAAAATAGGAAATAGCATGAGTAATTGGTTTCCTGTTTGAGAAGAACTATGTCAGGGATGTGTGATGTTACAATGGTTGTTCAATATTTATATGGGTGGTGTAGTAAGGGAGATAAAAGCGAGAATGTCAGGAAGAGGACTGAGCTTGGTAAATGCAGATGATAGAGTGGAAGATAAATTAGCTATTGCTTGCAGACGATGCACCTTTAGTGGTGGTTTCGGAGGATAAATTTGTCATCTGGTGGAAGAATTGGGACGAGTGTGTAGAAGGAGGAATAAAAGTGAAGCTATGAAATACACAATGGATGTTGGTGGTAGAAAGATGAATGTTGCATTAAATAGTGAGCTGCTCTAGGAAGTGTAATGTTTTAAACATTTAGGGTCCAAGATTGTTGTAAATGGAGGAATAGAGAATCTAAGATCAGGTGTATGAAAGGTGTTGGGAGGAATGAAGAAAGTTTTTAGAATTGTAGAGTGATGGGAATGAATGAAAACAGATTAACTTTGCCAATTGCACTGTATGGGGATGAAACATGGAGTATGATAGAAGACGACAAAATGTTAAATGCAATGGAGATGAAGTGTGTGAGGAGTATGGGTGGACTGAGTGAGAAATGAGGAGGTGCAAAGGAGAACTTACGAGAGTTGGCTGGTCGAGCAGAGTGTGTTTGAGTGGTTTGGACATATGGAGAGAATGGAGTTATACTGGCTGGTGAAGAGAATAGTAGGATCTGATGTGAGAGGTGTGAGGTTGAGAGCAAAGCCACGAATGAAATGGATAGATGGTGTGAAAAGAGCTTTGAATAAAAAAGGAATGTCTGTGGATCTAGGAAGGGTGATTGTGCATGATAGAAGTGAATGGAGAGCAATAGTGAATGCATGATAAATAGTGACTTTGATGCTCACCTGGTGTGACCCTTGATCAGGGTAGGGAGGGAGAGGAGCATGAGTTAAATATGAAGTGGCGGGGGTAAATCTTTACCTTGGGACCCTGTTGTGGATACAACCCTCGTCCTCATTTGAGTTACTGACCTGTAGTACTGTGTTGGGCGTGGTGCACTTCTGTTCTCTAGGGGCTTAGGGGCAAAGTGACAGGAGTGTATGTGTATGTGTGTATGCACGCCTTGTATCAGCTACCCTCCTTTAGGGGGATAACAGCCTAGTATATAAATGATTGATCAATTTTTTAATCTCTCATCTTGCTAACCAAAGATTTGTTTTGGTGAATATTTGTAAGAAAAATATCTAAATGAATTATATTTTCCAGCTTTATTTTGATGATGACAAGATCAAGAATCATAAAGTAACCACAGAGGCCATCATAGAAAACTGCAAAGACATCAAAGTTTTAGGGAGGAAGGACCTGCGGCAGCTGTTGACTTGGAGGAAGAATCTTAAGGTATGAGACTAATGTGGCTTATGTATTTTGTTAATATGCTTGTTAATCATGCTTGTTAATATGATTCTCTGAATAAGAATGTTATGTAATATGATCATAATTCCGTTTTATACTGAATAAAAAGGAAAAAGAGGATAGGCAGAGACTGGATTAACAGATATCAGTCTAAATCTGTCTATCTAGTTTCTGATGCCTCGTTTCCTTATTGTTATTCACTGCAACCAAATTATCAAAGAAATTTTTTCTTTTTTACTGAAATTGATAATTGGATTTAATTTTACCGGAATATTCTTTTTTCTTAAACACTAGATTTTAATGAGTCTCTAACACATTAATTTAGGGAAATTATGTCACCATTGATGATCTATCTATCTGAATGGATCTATCCATAAATTCAGATGCCTCTCTCATTGAGTTCCTTCAATCAAATGGTCACCCCATACAAGTTTTTCTTTTTGCATTCCTCTCCTCTCCCTCTCAAGTATTTCCATACACTGTTTTCTGTTTTGCAAGGCACTTTCTTTTCACACTTGCAACATATGCTTTACTCGTGTAGATGCTCCTTGTCATTTCATTAGTTTTGTTGACAATTATGACAGAATTTCTATATTTAAACCATTTTATTTCACCCAGACCGAGATGAAGAAAATTGAAGAAGAAATGATGTCAACAGAGGCAAAGGAAGAAGCAGAAGAGAAAAAGACTGAAGAGGAGGAAGAAGAGGAGGAGTTAGACAAA
Organism: Cancer borealis; assembly: GCA_036785275.1. Classification (NCBI taxonomy): domain Eukaryota; kingdom Metazoa; phylum Arthropoda; class Malacostraca; order Decapoda; family Cancridae; genus Cancer; species Cancer borealis. Next base: position 81,133 of record JAXIVD010001529.1, read on the forward strand.
TTGCAAAAACAAATTCTAGATTTGAAGGTAAGATATGGATTCAGAGAAAGGGAAGTGTAAAAGTTGAATGAGCAGAGTATAGATAACCACAGACTTAGTTATTTAAGGACTAGATTTCTAGAAGCATTGTATAATAGAATGTGACATCAGGCCTATTGTATGCTTGTATACGTAGCCTGTTTAATCAGCAACTTTATTGACATAGTGTGCATATGCATCATGAAGATGCTACCACAAACAAATCTCACATATTTGACTATAAGCAAATCAAAGAGCAATTTTATTTCAGAGAAAAGGAATGTTGCATGTCCATATGTTACATGCTACATTACAGTAGCTGGTAATTTCTAAAAAAAAAGAATTGTGTTGATTCAAGGTGTGTAATGTAAAGACTATCTTCTATCCCACTAGACTGAAAATGCTCAAGAGGAAAAGAGAGCCAGAAAACGCAAATTAAAGGAGAAAAAGAAACTTGAGGAAAAGCTCCGTTTGAAGTCGGTCATTCCTGGAGACCCTGGCCCCGTGGAGACTGGTGGAGATGGACTCTTCAGTCTTGAGAAACTCTCTCAGGTAAGGCAGTAATTCACTTTCATTTCTTCAGTGAAGATGAAGACTGCACATGATGTAGTCCTACATTCAGTTTGTTCAGAATTTTAAGATTGATATTTACCTGTACATTCCCAGTGATGCCGCTTAGCCGTTGCACGTGCACTTGATGCTCAGGACCAGCGACGACTCAGCTATTGTGTATTCTCAATCTTATTTCTACCCTTCATAAGAATAATGCAAGTAATATTTTTACCAATGGTGCGTCTTGTGGTAGGGGCTACAAAAATTATATCACCATATAAAAAATAACCAAAAGAGACAGAGTGGGGGCGTATGGGAAATCTTTCTTCGGTATTGTTTCTTGCAAAAATACAGGGCGAGGAAACCCAAATTGATCTTTCGTCATATTTCCCTTAACTTTCAACACTTTTTATCCTGGAAGGCATAAAATCAGCTAACTTTACAAAATATTCTGTCTATATAATCTAGCTTTTCTTTATGGCATCTATTAGCTTAATGAAGTTACTAGACTGCCTCTCACACACTTTGTTTTTCATCATTTGCTAGGCATTTTCTATTGGGTTGAGATCAGTGAGTTTCCGGGCCAATGTAACACAGGAATATTGTTCTCTTGAAGCTAATTTCTCATAGACTTTGTTTTGTGCAGAATGGCTCCATTGTGTATGAATGTTTCACTGCCTTTAGCACCTCTAATTTTTTGCCCCATTTTTGGTTTCACATTTAGAGAGGCAATACAAACCACCTGTACAAAGAGCACCACTACAACACACCCACACCATCACACCCTTGAGGTGTTTCACTGTCTTTTCCGTGTATTTGAGTTCATAACATGGTACAGATTTTGGGCGATGCACCACTCTGGAAGGTCCTCGCACCATCTTGAAATTGGATTTGTCACTAAACATGACACATTCCCTTTATTTGAGTCCAATCTTGGTATTTCTAGCTGTTTGAGACATATGTTTGACACATATGTAGTGAAATAACATTCAGGAATGTAACAGTTACATAGCTCATTAGAATTGAGGACTATGCAGTTGAGTTGAGATGGGAATAGTAGAAAATTGTTTAATACATATTTCATTGCTTCAAATTTGTTATGATAAAATGTGTCAAAGTGTAGTCTTACCTGATACAGTTACTTTAACTAAAGTGTTTATGCCAGCGTGAGAGAGCGAGAGC
>JAXIVD010001530.1:7500-62500 GCA_036785275.1 Cancer borealis
TGATTCTGTATTTTGGTTAGAAAGAGCCTGGTATACTCTCCCTGCGGTCAGTGTGAAGGTTAGGGAGAGCCTTGTACAGTTTCCAGGGGACTGTACAATGCCACTTGCAAATTAATCTACAGAAACAAATGTTTAGGACTTAAAAAGAAAAAAATGTAACCTTTCACACTGGAGTGGAGGAACACGTTGTATGTGCCACGTATCACTTGGATGCCACTCCTAGATAGGCCCAGACCGTAATTGTTTTAGCGTGTGACGCGCCGCCTCACACATGTCAAATTCAATGGAACTTTCACACCTAAATGATAAATAACCAAGATAATATTCATATAATTGAATACAAATACCATTAAGAATGTAACAATAATAATCTTGCAGATGTATGGCGTACGTATAATAGTTATTTAAGTCTCTTAATAGATTTTTACCGGTCACATTTTACAATAATGCCTCGGTCATCTATGTGCACATGATTGTGCAGTGAGCAGTGGAGGGCAGACGAGTCTAGAGTGTGCAATCTGTGGAGTAGAGTGCACATTTATTTGTGTTCTCATGCACAACTATTCACGATGCCTTCCAGAGAGTGAGGCATTTAACATTCCATTTGTCCAAGCTGTGGAAATCTAAAACTGACACAAATTCACCAGATTACACCTCAAAGGATGAGCAGGACAAGGCATGAAACCACGTGGCACACAAGTTTTGCTTTTGTAGTTGTCGTGCAACTACCAAAGCGCAGGCCTGACCACACGTGCCATCACAGTAGCTGCTGACTTCATTATGCTTTCCCGAGGGTGTTTCAGACGAATAATTTAGGGTTCAGGGAGACTCTCCCATCCCATCTTTTCGTAGAGAAGAAGGTTAGCTTCCCACAGCGTGTGTGTGTGTGTGTGTGTGTGTGTGTGTGTGCGTGCGTGCGTGCGTGTGTGTTAGAGAGAGAGAGAGAGAGAGAGAGAGAGAGAGAGAGAGAGAGAGAGAGAGAGAGAGAGAGAGAGAGAGAGAGAGAGAGATGGGGGTGATAGGGCACCTGATGGAAGGAATGGTGAGGGGGAGAGGGGGAGAATTTGAGGATTAAGGAAGAATTGTAGGTATATGTAGAAATGGGGAGGACAGGTGAAGGGCGGGTCATTGAAGCTAGGTCACTAGCAACTCCAGCCAATGACAGTTCCCTTGGAAAAGGATGTGACATATGTCGCATGATTCGGAATTTTGGTTAGGAAGTGTAGTACCACGGAGATGGAAGGCATCTGCAGTACATACATACATACACTAACTAGCAATTTTTCTACTTACTCATAGCCTATTTAATAGTTTTTCATGCATCTAATAAAAAGTAATTACAAAGTTCTGTTTGATAATGAGAATATTTTTTCTATTGAGTATATTTTCATCTATTAACTTTTTATACAGATGAAAGAAGAAGACAATGCACCTCAAAGAGTTGGAAGGGAATCTTTCGGTCGTTTTGGGAGCTGTGTGGCCGCAATTGGAGACCTGGATGGTGATGGCTATGAAGGTACTTTTTTACTCACACAGGCAGTCTGGGTTTTTTTTTTTTTTTTTTCCCATTACATGAAGATGAGTAAACCTGATATATGTATTTATATTCTGCCAACTTTTTACCAATATTACTTTTAGCTTTCTGATTCTGTCATGCATGACAAATTTCAAGCACATTGAAGTTGAATCTTACAGGAGAAAAGGTTTAAAAACAACATACCTAACATCTATCTATTTTATTTATATACCATGCTGTTATCGCCCTAACGGGTGTTGGCCAAGACAAAACACACATATACACATCCATGCACGCATACACATTAACTTCCTTCACTTAGCCCCTACTCCCCTCAAAGGAGAAGTGTACTTCATAACAAGGACCGGCTATACCCTCTCTCTGAAGCTCTCTTGAGGAGCAGCTTTAGTCATCACTCGAAGCCCATAGGTAATAATGCTTGCATTTGAGTACTAAGCTACATGACACACACATCAAGAAACATCAACACAACACCTACCACACATTATCACACAAATTATATCATCACTACCCATTTTTCCTCCCAAAACCAGTCTCCAGTAGCATATTCACACCTAGATCACCCACCACTCCATTCACTCAAGGACAATACTCAGATGCTTGCATGCACACTAACCACTCCCTGTCAGTGATTTTTTTTTTAGCAACCTGAGCAAGGTTCAAACCCACAGGTGAGCTTATTACCACTGAACCACGGAAGTGTATGTCTATATCTATGTATTTACCTAGTTTACTTAATTGTAATATACAGGGCCTGAGCTACACTCGTGTGGTCCTGTCTCCGTATCTATATTTGTCTAGTTTTCCTTCAATAGGTGTACATTCTTTGCCATTATCACCTCTTTTTTCAGTCCATTCCAAGCATCTATACTTCTTTGGGTAAAACTGTACTTTTTTATATTGCTCAAGTAAATTTCTTTTCGTAATTTTTACCTTTTCTCAATATTAGATTTTTTCCATCTGCTTCCCCCAGATTGTTCATCAATGTGTGTGTGTGTGTGTGTGTGTGTGTGTGTGTGTGTGTGTGTGTGTGTGTGTGTGTGTGTGTGTGTGTGTGTGTGTGTGTGTGTGTGTGTGTGTGTAGAATTTAAAATTATGATTTTAACACTCAACAGATCTTGCTGTAGGGGCTCCCTACTTGGCAGTAATCTTCGGTAAAAGTGATGCAACAGGAGAAGTATATATCTATATGGGCTCTCAAAAGGGTCTTGATAAGAACATAAGACAGGTAATATTCAATTGAGGTTGTGTAATTACTTAGCATTAGATTAAAACATCGTGTGGCAGTTTAGGGTATTGCTAATCCTTTGTTTATTTTAGTCTTAAGTGATCATATATTAGTTAACCAGCAAACATCTCCCTGTTGATTATCCAAAATCCACGGGAATTCAGAACTGTTGTAGCTACTAAATTTTTTAGAAATGGAAAGACAGTAATAAGAGAAAAATATGCATGAATTATATGTAATAAGGTACTGCAGTATAATCAAATTTAACTTAATCTATCAATCCATCTATCTATGCTGGTGGATGGTGGGAACAAAAATCAAGGAAAAGCCTAATTCTACAAGTATAACTTGTAGTTGCAGAAAGCTGTAGGCACTGACAGAGACATAGGGACATAGGTGTCAGTGGCTGGTGGGTCAGGCGAGATGTGCAGCAGCAGCAGTGCTCAGGGATGTCCCTTATTCCTATTGCGTAGGAAAGACTGGGAGATAATTTACAATGCACTTATTGGTTGGTTGCGACGGCACTCACACCGTTGCTATAGATACAGTTGACACGAGTTGCAATCTCATCTCCATTAATTGTACCGGTGTAATATGCTGACACATTAAACCCATAGTAAACCATATTTCAAGGGTCACATCCTTAAAGTTGCCTACAATTATCTCTGTGGAGTCACAGTTTTCCATGTCTTACTTGTTACTGTCTTGGTTCAGTTATGCATTTCAGTTGAGGATAAATTTGTCACTGAATGCTACTTCATTTGGCAGATTTTGTAGTTATTTTTGTTCCTAACAGACCATCAAGGCAACAGCAAATCAATTTGGATTTGGCTCATCCATAGCTCAACAGCTGCCAAGTATTGAGGGACAGGGATATGATGTAGCTGTTGGTGCTTATAACTCTGATGCTGTTTTAATCTTCAAGTAAGTGTCTGTATTATAAGTTGCTTGGAAGTAGCATATTTATTATTATAATTTGCTATTATGGACACTTTTTTTTTTTTTTTTTTTTTTTTTTTTTTTTTTTTTTAAATTATTATTATTATTATTATTATTATTATTATTATTGCAGAAGTGAAATGTTTGGTCTAACACATTTCATGCACCAAAAATTATTATTATGAAAGCTTCTGTTGTGACATTATACAGATTGGTTGCATGTTCAGTATGATCCTATTTTCATCAGAGATTACATTGTATTAGACAAACAATAGACTTATGGGAAATAAATAATTTGGTCAGGAAAGTATGAAAATATTATAATAAAAAATCTCACAAAATAGAAATAAAAAAACAGAAAACCCCATACATAAAGAGAAAAAAAAACATCAGAAAACCAAAACTTGCTTAGTGTTTCTTTCAAGAATTGTGATCTAAGACATAACAAGTGGGACCAGTATCTTCTGCCTCAATGGAGAACTTGACTATTGAGGTTTTAGTTTTACAGTCTTTTGCACATTTTTCTCTTTTTCATATGGTTGCCTTCATTGCAAAAATATGAAGCACACACTACCCTATAGTAAAGGCACAAGTACATCTGATGCTAACTTACAGTTATTAGTATTACGGGTTTCAGCATAGTTTTTTTTTATATTACAATGGTCATTTGTTCCTTTCTGTAAATATTCATGGGATCTAGTAAGTATTATACATGATACGTGTAGGCAGACACAATGTAGCAAGGGCACTAGCGTTAGCATTCCTTTAAACTATTGGGGAAGGGATTAATGCCTTTTAGAAGTAGAATTGTTACCATGCTGGATCCCAATAGTTAATGAAATTTTGAGTTATGACAACGTGCTGATTACACGCCAATCATTAGTGAAGGCCTTGCTATCAACTAGAGAGTTTCTGCATCAACATCAACACACTCATGTTATTCCCGTGTCTTTTAACCTGTGTAGCAGTGTTTGAATACTCTGTTTATTAAGGGATTTTCATCAGACTATATGTTTGATATGGTGATGATGTATTATTTTTATTTTATTTTTATTATTGTTTATTTATTATTCATTTCCATTTCTTTATATATTCATTTTAAAAGGAGCCATTTTCTACACAAGGATAGCATTTAAGAGAGTAAAAAAAGGAATCTAGTTTATGAGAAGTTGAATAGTGATGTGATTGTTATTTAATAAATACATGCATATTTAAAGTTATGGACACTGTCTTTCATTACAGGTCTAAAGAAGTGGTGGATATCGTCTGGAACCTGGATTTCAGTGGACCGATTGATGTTTATAATAATTCCTGTATCTGTGAAAGCATTGAGTCACGCTGTCCCTGTGTGGATTTAAATTTCTGCTTAAAGTACCAGAAGAAGATTATGAAAGATATAAACAATAAAAAAGCGGGTGAGTTTTTAAGTATTTTCTGAACTTCATTCATGACAAATTTCTTTTTTTTTTTACACTATACCTCCATTAGTCCATTATGCAGTGACATGTGATATCTTGATCGAAGCAGAAATGAAAACATTTTCTCAAAGCAAAAGTGAGGGAGAGTGTGAAAGATTGGTACTCAACTTTGCCCTCTCACACAACATGCTCTGTACTACTAAGCTTCCAGTTACTGAATTATATGGGAGATTTTTTAAAGTTTAATCCAATTTTTATAACAGGTATTATATTTCAATAATATCAGTTAAGAACAGGTTACTGTAATATAGAACAAAGGCAGACAACTTCTTAAAGATGGGAAATTCTGTTGTAAATTTTCCTATCTATCTATCTATAGTCTCTGACACCTCATACTCTCCGGGAACGTCCCCCAAGGGAATGGCCACGGTAGAAGAACTTCCAAATCTCCCTTTCCATACACTCGATCTTTTTTAGTTCAATTGGAGCAGAGGAAGAACATCACATTGAAACTAATCTAGTTTAGAATACTTATTTCAATTCTATTTTGATTCAATTATATTTCAATTTCACGTTCTTGATTTCCAGACTTCAGTGTAATTCTCAAAACAGAGAATGATAAACTTTTCTTTGAAAGTGGAAATAATGAGCTTCAGAAAAACTTTGAAGTGCAAGAAGGTCAGAATTACTGTGAAAAATTCAACATCCAGTTAAAGGTTAGTGTGTAGTATACCTTATGAAATCATGATAAGGGAGTTGCAGATCCTAATTTTACTTCTTAGGTATTAAACTCAGAGGCACATCCTAGTTGTACATCTTACATATTGAACTCAGAAATCCATAATTTCCAACATCACAAATCAGTTAAAAAATGCTATCACCCGATTCTTCATTTTTAGATATCGAAATCAGTTAAATATATCCCATTCTTTTTACATAACATCTGTATTACTAAAACAAATTAAAAACTAGTGATAGCATATTTATTAATTTCTTTACGGAAAAGACCTTGTAAAATAGAGTAAGCTCTCATTTTGCAACACCCATTAAGATAGCCAAAACCTCTTGAAATAAAAATAATTGAAAGTTAAATATAACAGTTCATGAAGAAAGGAGCTTCAAATAGATGGGGATAGGTTGAATAAGCAAGAAGGGAGGGTTTGTATGGAAAGAGGCAGAGGCAATTCTCTACTGTGCCTTCCTGCTTGGGGGATACTCCTGGAGGAAGCAAGTTGTCAGACTCTATAGATTAATAGATGGATATAATTTTTCTTCATTAATTGAGTTTAAGATTAGTCTTAGAAAGAGATAATTATTCTACATTTTCAAAATTTTCTTTTTTGAAGTGTCTTTTGCATCTTATTTTGCAGCCAAACATTGAGGAAATAAAATCATTCAGCGTTACTGGAAATGTGAGTTTGGGCAAAGAGGAAAAGAAGGTGAGTTTTGACATTGTCATTACAAGTGTTCTGCATCATATTTTTTTTCTACTTCACATAACTATTATGAATTAATGTCATTTAAAGTTCCTGTCAAAAGTGTTAAATTTGAATCTTATTGGTGCTATGACGGAGTAAACTTTCTTTCAGGTGATTCTTGATCGCCATTCTGGCACAATAAAGAGTGAGGATCTGGACATCATTATCCAGTGTAGCTCTGGTGACATTCAAGGCTGCCAGAGTGACATCATTTTGGAGTATGAAATGTAAGAATATATTTCAGGATGAAATACTAGATCTCTCTTTGAAGTAGTAAAATTATATTTAATACAGGTTATCACTTGTTGTGTTCCTTCCCAGTTATAAAAATTGTTACCTGCAAGAAGGGGACTTCAAAATTTCAAACAAACACGTAGTACTACGGATTCCATTATTCATCTTTTGATACTTTGTTATTTCCCCTTTTCATGGATGAATTCTTGGATATGACTTATCAACTTTGTAATTTGTTCCAAATAAGATCAGTCCACACCTTTCCACATCATTTTCACTGACTTTTTCATCACACCCACTGATATAGTCTGCTCTGCATCCAACGAATCATTCATAAAATAAACAGCTGTGTGGTATTAAAATCATTAGAGTTTCCTGACGTATGCAATCAAAAACTGCAATATTATCTTGACTCCACAGATTGGACAAATATGTACTGATGAGTCAACAGCCAATGAAGATCCGTTTTAAGGTGAAAAATCAAGGGGAGCCAGCCTATGAATCAAGACTACGTGTAAGTAGATGGAATATGTGTATGGATAAACATGCTATGTACTTACTAAACAAAGTCTACCAATTGTCGTAAATAGATTGTCTGAGCTATTGAAAAAAGATCCTGTCTCTTACTAAATAGGACTGTGATTTAGAGAAAAGCTGAAAATACTTGAAAAATGTTGGTGTAAGGTAGAGGCCTAGAAAAACAGAGAAAAGACCAGAATCCCCCCAGGCATTCAAAGGTTTCAGTGAACAAGATGTGGATATTGCGAAATATTGAGAAAAATGGGGAAAATTTTTAAAAGAAGGAAATAAAACAAGGATAGTAAAGGAAGAAGGGAGTGGATGCAAAAAATCAGTTGAAAAGATATTGCATTTGATGAATGTCTAGAAATCAAATTTTACTGAATGGCATAAAGAATCAATTGAGATAAAAAAATATTATATTGATAACCTCAAGAAGGTGAATGATGAGAGGGAAAAAGAGATTGAGAAATTAAAGGGAGAAAATTAGGACTTAATGAGAACCCAAGGAGATGCAAAGCAGGAGATTAAAGATTTAGTAAGCAATGCAGTGAACAATTGGAGATAAGAAAAAAAAGTTTCAAAGAAATATTTGAACAATAGTGAATGGAACACAAAGAATATGTAAAAGAAAGTAATTGAAGTAATTAACACAAAGAAAACAGTTTGTGATGCAGCAGAGAAGAAAAAAATCAATAATATATTGGTTAAAAGAAGGGATTATACCTTTGAAAATATAGAGAGATAAGGAATAAACAAAGAACATCAAGGAGATACTAAAAAGCCAAATAATGAGGATGAGGAAACTGAATTTGAAGAGGAAGCAGAAGTGATGAGGTTAGGTCCATACATAGAAGGAAGTAATAAGTTTAGACTAAACACTCAGACTGCAACTGAGATCTTAGCGAGGACGTTTAGACTTAAAGATTGTGGAGACAACAAAGAAGTAATTATTAAATAGAGTATGATTAGAGAGGAGATTTCTTTTTTTTCTTGTTTTCTTTTCTTTTTATTAAGAGAGAAACTGGAAAAATTTAATGAGTGACAGAATGTTTTCTCTCTCCCTTAGAGTGATGGATAACATGATAAAGAAATGTATATAAGGAACATGTGTTAAGAAAAAAGGAAAACAGAAGAATAGAACAAAGGATTGACGAAATATAGATAATGTAAATGAACTTGGAATAATACCAAGAAAATTTGTGTTGACAGACCATCTAAAAGAGAAGAAACAAAAATTGTATGCCTAGCAGAAAAAAAGCATTAACTGAAGACATTCATATTAACATTGTGGATAGTGATTATTATAATATATGGAGGAGTGATAGAAATGCCAAAAAAAATGGCAAAAAAGTTAACTCAATGTGTTGTGTTTTAAACATAATCTGCTTATAAATGTAGAATTTGTATTTCAGATTAGCAGTGAAGATGAATTCATCATTCATGGTAGTGGAGATACTGGCGTTACATGTGAATTAATAGTTACCAAGGATACTGATTGCGAAATAGGAAGACTTAACAATAATTTTGAGGTATGTATATTCATTTTACAGCATGATTTTGTGTAAATTTTTAATTTCAAATCATATTTTATTCTACGTATGATATTTTATACAAGGGTATTTCGATGTTAACCATGCTATATTTCAGATGGATTTCATCTTGAGCCTGACACCAGCAGCGGAATTTTTTAACTCTCTGGACACCCACACAGCTTTCTTTAACTTGACTGCTAAAGTGGAAACATATTCCACTCTCAGTAATCCTGAAACAGCTATTACAAACATTCTGGCTCCCATTATTGTTGAAGAATCATTAGAACTATCAAAGTAAGTCTACCAATGATTACTCAGGGAGAGATGATGTCATATAGAGGATGGGACACTAATTTCGTAAAGGCTTGTGCTAATACATATATATTTGAGTATTCTAGGTTAACTGATAGAGTAGTCATCATCATCATCATCATCATCATCAACAGCCCAATGCCAGAACAGTACTAAGAAGAACTTAAAGAAATATGGAATATCATTTAAGAGGGAATGATTTGCTACTGAAAGCTGCTGGGAGAGTTCACCACATTGTACATTACTCATTCTTGCTTACTTCTACTGTTTTATAGGCCTGTACAGTGCCCAATATAAAGGTTAAATGAGCTTGTTTAGGAAAAATTAAATGGGATTATTATCCCTACCCTAAGGTTACATTTGATTGAATGGCTTTTTGATACTAACAGACACACTTAACCCTAATAGTTCATAAAATTGATGGTTTACTTTATATATTTGTATTTACTTACTTATATATATATATATATATATATATATATATATATATATATATATATATATATATATATTGATTGATTGATTGATTGATTGATTGATTGATTGATTGATTGATTGATTGATTGAAATTTGTGTTTGATGTGAATTTTATTTATTTTCTAATTTTCAAAGGCAACAATCAGATCCCCCCGTCGTATACTTCAATAGCTCTTCAAAGTACAAATCACCCAATGAAGTTACGTCTGATGAACAACTTGGACCAGAGATAAAGCATGAATACAAAATTTTAAATCGTAATAAATTTAGTATTTATGAAGCTGAGCTGATTGTACAATGGCCACTTACTATAGATGGTAAGACTAGGAGTGTTTATTACATATGATTAATTTGGAATCATATTGAATGTTATGAAAAAAATATACGTTTTCAAATTTTTTTTTATATTAGTGTAAGCTTTCCATTTTCATATTTTGTTTCAACAGGAAAATACTTCCTTTACCTGTTGGAGGAACTATCCTTCAGTGGGATGAGCCACAATTGCGAGTATCCTATTGGTGTAGTGGACCCACTCAATCTGAAGGCAAATAGACAGACACAAGGAAACCAAAGTTATAAGGAGGGATCCAGGTATGATGGTTGAGCTTTTTGGTGCTTTTATATTCCTTTCATTTAGCCCCTAGGCCCCCAAAGAAGAAAAATACACCCCACCCGAATTTAGCCTTTCTCTTTGAACTGGTCAGCATTAATAATGTTTCCTTTCATTCCTTTACATTACAGGAAAGTGGATTATACTGGTGATGATGATGGTGATTAATGGTAATTGTGAAATATAATAAGTAATTTGCTTTCACTTATTCCCAGCAGTGCACTTAGCAAAAGGATTAATGTTTATTCACCTGAATACAAGAACATCACATGCTTTCTTGGAGAAATCAGTGGAAATTATGAGATTACTATATCACTCAGATACAGGCTGGTGCTCAGTACACTGTTTGAGGTTTGTATTTAAGGAAGTTCCATTGTTATGCTATCTGCTTTGAAAAAACATGCATTACTGAATGTTGTTTATAACTAAGTATTTTCTGTTTATTGATATACTTGTATTACTTTATTGGTTAAGATATATAGTCCTGTATATGTTCATCAGCCTCGTTGAGTCTACTTTGTAACTTAATAAGACTGCATAATCTGGAAGAAAATGTTGAAGATGTAAAAGGATCTTCACTCTTGGTCTTGTGAAGTATGGTAATTTTATTATGCTATTTTGCTTTGAAATGTAAATGTAAAGCTCTTATTTCCACTTGTCTTATGCAGCTTGAACTTTGGAAAGCTGTGAAGACTGCTTCGTCAATTGTACACATGCAGATCACCAAGATGCCCGTTAGCTATACCCTTCCAAAACCATCAATGTCGTCCATTAGTACAACTATTTTCTATCAGGAGATTTCATCAGAAAAAAAGGCATGTAAATTTTAGTAAATGCATGATTTTCTAAATTCAGCATAACTATAATGAAGCATATAATATTTTTTGCACATACATGAGAAGTGATATTTTGTGATAACTTCTAGGTACCTGTGTGGTTGTACATAGTGCCAACATTGGGTGGCCTCGTCCTGTTGGGTATTATTGTCCTTATCATGTGGAAGGTAAGTTAACAACTGTGGCTTCAAGAATATGGTCTTTTACCAAGTTAGGTTCATGAATGATACTTACTATAGTATGATCTCCATTTTTGGAAGTCTCCCGTATTTAACTTAAAATATGTTTTTTTAGTGATAATAGATATCTTAATGGATATCTATTTTTTCACCAATTGCTATTGGCTCACTACACAGAAAATTGCTTACACAAAGAAGACTTCAATGACAAGTCTAGCTAACATGAAAGAAGTAATTGCAAAAATGCTCACAAAATACAACACTGATGTTTTCAATCTGCCTTCACCACATATTGAAACAGGTTAAGTTTCTAATGTTTGAAAATACTTTTTATTCCTAGTGTGGCTTCTTCAAGCGCAAACGCATAGACACTCAAGATAATGCGGTAAGTTCTAAAACCAGTTATATATTTTTACTTCATATCTAAGCTGCACAAAAGAAAAATATATACACATAAGTATGCATGCTAGTTTTCCAATATCATCAAAGATCACATTTAACATGTTGGATGAAAAATTCAGGTAATAGTGGATTTCACAATTGAATTTAAAAAAAATATTTTTGTTTAATATGTCCTCTTTGCATCATATTTAATACCTTAAGTAAATTGACGTACATATTGTTCATATAATTTTCTTTGGTTAGGGCAAACTAATTAAATCTTTAATATTGTTAGCACAACCAAATTGAATATTTACTGTTTCTTTTCAGAAGCTGATTTATCCTGATGAATATTACTCCTAATATTTCAATTTCTTTTATGCTCCACTTTATGTTATTCCTATGCGATTTTCAATTAGCATTTTAAATGGATATTTCCTACGTTAAATGGTTATTCATGCATGTCTTTATATTGTCACGTATGATGCTTAACAATTAACATAAAATATGACTTACTTTTATAAAATGCAATATTTAAAGACAATATATAGCATTTTTACACTCTAATCATTAATCTCTCTCTCTCTCTCTCTCTCTCTCTCTCTCTCTCTCTCTCTCTCTCTCTCTCTCTCTCTCTCTCTCTCTCTCTCTCTCTCTCTCTCTCTCTCTCTCTCTCTCTCTCTCTCTCTCTCTCTCTCTCTCTCTCTCTCTCTCTCTCTCTCTCTCTCTCTCTCTCTCTCTCTCTCTCTCTCTCTCTCTCTCTCTCTCTCTCTCTCTCTCTCTCTCTCTCTCTCTCTCTCTCTCTCTCTCTCTCTCTCTCTCTCTCTCTCTCTCTCTCTCTCTCTCTCTCTCTCTCTCTCTCTCTCTCAAACTTTATTTTCTTTAACTTAGTCTACTTTCCTATTCCAAAACTTGTACTCAGTCCTCTTTTCCTTGATTTCCTTAGCCACATTCTTTAACAACATTTTAATGCATCGCATATTTTAAGCATCCTGCATAATTGTGTGTCATTGAGCCGCTTTTTAGTACTTCATCTGTATCTCTCCTGGCACTAACAAATCCACAGAATGAAAATCAAGAGGAACAATTGGCAAAGGGAGAGGAAGAGGAAGAGGAAGAGGAGATAGATCATGTTGATGTGAAGACACCCACTAGCCCTATGCTGAAAGAAACTGAAAATGCTGCAGGGGACTTTGATTTCCATAGACCTTGATGTTTCTTATGTTGTCTGGTAGTGATCAGTGCAACTATCACAATTATTTTCTTGTTTTCTCATGTGTAAATCATAATTTGTTGTAGTTTTACCTTCAGAATTCTCGATCTCTGTATATTTACAATCATGTGGAAAAATTACTATCAGTTTAAAAAGGATGGTTATTGATGTTCTTGTTAGGGTCATCCATTGAGGGAAGTTTAATATCTTTAGATGGTTCAGAAGTTTGAAAATAATTCGTGAAATATAGATGAAAAAATATGAGAATTAAATTAAAGAAAATTTAAAAGAAACACCAACTGAAAAAGCAAAACTGGAACATATGCACATGATATAGTATTACCATAATATACAGTGATTATATTAAACATATCTCTTCCCACAGAGATCATGAACCAAAAAGTGATTAATTTACACCATATATTGAATGATTTGGTGTAATCCACTGTTGGCTTTGGATGTTAGGATAGCTTATGCTTGTCAGTATAATATGCTAGGTGACCAGAAGGTTTTCACACCTTTCACTGTTTTGGAATTTGTGTTTTTAAGAATTATATTTTTTTTTTCCTATTCATTGGTTCCGACAAAATTTTAAATGTGTTAGTTTCGTAACAATGCTCCTACTGGACTGTGTTCTATCAGGCAGTTATTGTTATCAATATGTATTATTTGTACGAGATGTAGTTATGTATGGTCTCAGAAATCTCAATACACTGCCATGTGCATAACAAATAATTTGCTTTCTATTTTACCGCTATTATGTTCAGGTTATTGAAAATGTATTGGAAAGTTGTCTGAATATGTTTGCACTTATGTACTCAGATTATATGATTGATTTAAATCATATCTTCATATTAATACATATACATCTATCTTCATACCCAGCTTACATCACCATCAAAGAGGAGTGGCTGAGACAAGATGTATTTAATTCACGAATTTTAATATCCCCTAGACCCCTACCTCACTATGTCTTGTTTCATAGTAGGAATGACATACTGGAGAGGTTCCCCAGCCCCCTTACTTTTCTGTATTTGTCACCTTATGTCATGCATGGAATACGGTGGCAGTATTCTTCCAACCAGTAAGGTATTCCTACCACAAGTAAAAATACATAGGTATTGTTATAAAACTACCATTCTGTATCCCGTAGGCTGTAACATTAATCACTTGACCTGGGTCTGTGCAAGTAAGGCCGCTTTCACACCAAAGTCTCATATCGCACGTGGCAAGTGGCAGGACGCAAGTGGCGAATGGCACGCGAAGCCGTGCGAGGCGGCAGAAACACACTGATATATTTAGTTATTTACTTACTTACTTACTTAGTCAAAATCTGGCAATGCAGTACAGTTTTGGTATCCGTATTATGAAATGGATATAGGATTGTTAGAGTCAGTATAGAGGGAATTCGTAATCTTAGTTATGAGAGGATACTGAAGCTTTTGAAGTTACATTCACTGGAGGGGCGTAGAAAAGGAGGATATCTGATTGAAGTATTTAAGTGGGTGAAGGGTTTTGATAAGGGGGGTGTAGAAAAGGTTCTTACCAAGGATTATATACCGTATAAAACCCTTGATTCTTACGGTCAGTTGCCACTAGCCACAGGAAAGAACAAGTAACAGATTCAAACTGGAAAAAATGCAGATTTAGATAGGCAGAAATTGGTTTTTAAATAGGGTGGTGGATGATTGGAACAGACACAGTCATCAGGTAGTTCGTGCACAGACGATAGTAAGTTTTAAAAGAAGACTAGACGGCTTTATGAATAGGGATGAGATCATGAGAGGTAGATGTAGGTAATAAGCAAGGATAATAAGGGCGTAACAAGAACTAACACGTGTAGAAATTTACCCTAGAAAGATGGATAGAGATGACAGGTGGGATGGATAAATATTGGATTATTCCAAGGAACTGCCTCGTGTAGGTCATTAACTGGTCTCTTGCAGTCTCCTCATTTCTTATGTTCTTATGTTCTTAAGGCCCCGGGCCTTTTGTAGCTTCCTTACATTCTTGTGTTCTTATGTATAAATCTAATGTACAAAGAGGAAGAAGAAAGAAGAGGAAAATGAGCACTAGTAGAAGAAGGATAAACGTAAACATAAACCTTGGAATGAAGCGAACCATCACCTGAAGACCACACGACACGGTAACACCATCAGCTGTCTAGTTCCCGATCACACCACACTGCTCATCAGCTGCACTGGATATATTGTGCTCATTATTGAAATTTTGATGGTAAGTTGCTTGATATCTTATGAACTACCAAACATGAGACTTTATATAAACGAATTGCAGTATTACATAAGAATATAAGAACATAAGACTAAAGGAAGCTACAAAAGGCCCGGAGGTCTGCACTAGGTAGTTCCTGTTAATCCTATCCCCCCTTATTACCTACACCCACCTCTCATCCCCATCCATGAAGTCGTCAAGTCTTCTCTTAAAACTCCCTATTGTCTGTGCACTAACTACCTGCTGACTGAGTCTGTTCCAATCTATTAATGGCGTTTGGTAAAATTCGGTAGATGTTTACATTACAATCTTAGTATAATTACAGAATTACGTCCGTTTCACCACGAAGGACGTTAATTATGTAAATGTTCCAGTTATTTCTTTACAGCAGTTGTCTGTCCGAGTCCCACATGTTACTGTTGATTGGCTCACTCTCAAATGTCACATTTTTTCCTTACCTAACCAAAGTAAACTTAACTTGACCGGTAATGTTCCAGTATTTCACCGTCTCATTGTGAAGATCCACTATGTGAGGTGCCTTCTGCACATATAAGACTGCTGTATTGCTTTTCCGTTGGGGATCATTCATTCCTGAGTTATGAATTACGTCCAATAGTTTTCATGGGGATCGAAGGATCAGAGCCCCATCGTATGGTTACATTTGGTTAGGTTAATTTAGGTTACATCAGTAAAACATGAAACCCTCTATTGCAGTTCATATTGGTGATAGACCATGCCGTTGACGCCCATATTGAAGAAGTCATCAGTACTGTCTCCAGCATCTAACAAAAGGGTGCTCTTCTGTATGCGGGAAACAGCTCGATCCCTTGTGTTCAAGTTCAGAGACACACGAGATCCTTCAGTATTTGCAAACACCTTTGAAATTTTAGCAACATCTGCATCTGAGAAGGAGAAGCTGTCATGGATGTCACAGATGACAGAGTCTGTATCGTTATTGGACCAGAAAGTTGATATGTTGGTCCTAGAATTTTTGGTAAGTAGATAATTTTCTATATACATCATGATTAGAAATCTATTTTGAGGCTAATGTATGCATAATACATACTTGCAATATAGGTTTTGCTCCAACTTCTAAAAAAAATTCCAGAATTTATCTTTCTTGTTTATTTTGGTATTACAAAAAAAGATTACATTATTTTCTTGGCTGATATTATTTTTTGAAGATAATCCACACGGTAAGTTTTTTTTATGTTCAAATTTCAATCTAAATGCCATCCTTCATCTCATGAGACAGAAAAACAGGTCTTGGCTCAGCAGACTTGTTTGTGATCCTGACATTTGGATAATCTTACATTTCACTCACTAGACCTTCCCTTTGTCATCAAATGAACAAAGTATCCTGAGTTGGGTTTTATCTGCCTGCTTTGATTAGTAGCAAACCCAGGAAAAATAATTTTACAGAAAAAAAATCAAGCTATTTTCTTAATTCAAGAAAACTTATTTTCCAGAAAATTCCATGGTATAAATTTGAAAAGCTCTCCGTAGCTGCTGAGAGCTTTATCATCAACCTCGTCACAGCCCACAATTACTACACCTACAGTGTTCTGAAACAACTCTTTACCTTCTTAGTAGCAGGTGAATAACTTTATCTATCTTTATGATGTAACACAAACATACTTTTCTTGCCTCTATCTGTATTATATGATATATCTTCATTTAGCGCTATCTATTCTATCAAAAAAAAATTCCAGGTCAATGAAGGCAAGATGTGCACATTTATTCCAATCCCACCTTTTTTCTAAAATATTTTTCAAGGTAAACACTAGGTCAATGGTTCCTCTTCCTGGTCTAAATCTGTGGTTGCCAACTTTTTTTTTGTGATATTCCTTAACCTTAAGTGTATTAAGATAAAGTTATAAAAATAAAGGATAACTTTTTCTCATTATCAGATGTTAATGACAAGGATAACGAGAGAGGAGAGACGCTGAGTGAAGATCAGGAAGTATACTGTCAGAGACTTGTGGGATCAATTTGTGCCATCCATAAACATGTCCCTATGTGAGTATGTTTCTATTCAAATAGAAGAAAATTTATACAGTGGTGATGCACTTTAGCATATCTAATTAGTTGCAGAACCTCATTCTTTATAGTGTTTGTTCATTATAATAATTTGTTCCAGGTCCATAGCTAACACTAAATTATTAGTCTTAGAACAAATATCCATGATGACAGTTGTAGAGTTTAATTAGGTCTATCAGATGCTGCAATGATATATCCAATATCTCTAATAGCTTTCGAGAAAAGGAGGAAGAAAGTCATGTTTTGGAAAAAAGATACGGTTTCATTTTACTGTGTAGTATCTATCTATTATGGTTTCTGACACCTTGTTCCCTCTGAGAATGTTTCTCAACGATGAAGTATTTATATTCCATGTACCTTTAATACAGGAGTCGAGATCACTTGCTGATGCTGGCAAGAAAGTGTATGCCATACTTCCGCCGCTTCACCCATGAACACGTCGCTTACACCCATAGTCTGCTGCTGCTGGCCGGCTACCTACCTCATCTTAGAGTTGGCCTACTGGAGGTTATTGTCACCAAGTGAGTTGTCTCACCATTGAAATGCATGTTTTGTAGAACTCAAGGATTACATTAAGTTAAGCTACATTAAAAAATACTGGGTGAAACAAGTGACACTGAGAGAAAGGGAGCTCTAAATATATATTCATCAAAGGTGTACTTGGAAATTTCTGTAATACAAGTAGTAGTTTGGTTCTTCCAGCAGTGTTTGAATAGTGATTTTTGATGGAGCAAAATGAAGAACCTTTGTTAAAATACAGGTTAGGTTCTTAACTACACGAAAATTTGCTATATATAGACTTAAACTGCATTTTGTACTGGCAATTGATCGATCATTTGGCATATAAGAGCAGAAAATGCTAAGAGATTGTTATCTACTTAGGCAGGCATTATCTAGCAAAATGGCATCACCCTAGGTTGGCATCATTCTGAAAAATGTCATCCTAATACTTCTGCCACTTGATAACCAAGGAAAGATGCTGTCAGTTACTCAATAGTTAGTTGTATACTACGAAAGTGTATGTGCAGATCTGAAGTAATTTAATTGGTTAACTATTTGTATGTGATACTATATATGCTAGCTTATAAGACAACTTTTTAATCTTATAGAAATTTCTCAAAACTAGGAAATAGGGACTGTCTTATACACCAAATGCAATCCTATACACTAGTGGTAAACAATTTCAAAATAGTACACTTATTGGCAAAACTCTGGTAATGCAGATACTCAAGAGAGTCTCATACCACAGCCATTTAGCTATACAAATAAAAGTATACTAGCACACCACTAAATCAAATGCTGACAAATATATGTATACACCTTGAAAATTATGATGGCATTTATATATAAATTTGGAATTTATGGTAATGAGTTATCTCATTGCTGTTCAGATTTGTTTAGTTGTGCATATCGATGACATCGATGCCATCGCTACGAAATGCGGCGTTGTGATTGGCTGAGCTCGGCTCATGATCGATGCGGGAGGCACTACCGAACGCGGGGTAGATTACATGTTTTCTTGGGCAATTAGTGCCTGTTTTCATTTGTCCTTTCTCACAGTATGAATTATTTACTTGAAGAGTTAGTATTATAGGAGTTGATGAGTTGTTTGTTTGATCCTTGCAGTATGATAACTATTGATGTACATACTCCTCGTTCTGAGCTGGTGAAGGAGCTGGAAGATGATGATAGTAGTGATGAAGAGGAAATGTTTGATATGGTGAGTGTAAAGAAGTGACTAGATGATGGTGATGGGAAAACTTATTAATAGCCTACAACAAATAATATGCATTTATAAGATTTTCAACCCTGCGTCATTCAACCACACCAGCATGTTTTATTTTGTGCCAAAATATTTCTTCTTGATAACTTCACCAGTGACTCAGTGAATATAGACTTAATGCTAATCATCACTGAATGGTTGCAATTTTCACAAATCAATATTAACTCTAAAAAATAATTAGAAAGTATGGAAATTTCATACATTGATAAGAATAGTCTGCATATATTTTACTTTCACCACTAACTTGTAATAGCTGAGAAAAAAGCCCAAATCTACAAGTGGCCCAGAGTGGCACTGCACGTATAGCCAATTGTGTCAAGTAAAGAAGAAAGTTACAGAAGTTTTGAAGAGGATGAATACAATATCAAGAGAGCATTATTAGAAATATAGGTAATGTTTTGTATTGTTTGTTTCCAGGAAGTTGAAGAAAGTAGTAATGGAAAGAATGCAACAACCAAGAATGAAATTAAAGAAACCCCTCCCAGGATGAATCACAGAAATGGAAACACTCTGGATATGCTGATGAATATGATATTCCGCTACATTCATAATATTTGCCATGATATCAAAAGAACTACAAAGCTAAAACAGAATGTCATTGATTCTAGAAAAGATAGTGAACACAGAGAAAGTGAACAAGTGTGTCAACCAGGAAGTGTAAGATATTCTGAAGTTGAAAATCAGAGGACAGTTGGATGTGAGTGTGGTGGAAAACAACATCATTTAGAAGGTCTGAAAAGCCTGTTTTCAGATGTTAAGGAAGTGTTTTCACATATCATTTTAACCACACATGCTTCCTCACATACTCAGTTCCTTGTGTTTTATCTTCTTGCCATACGCCCTGGACTTGCCACCTTCTTTTTAGAATTTTTAAGAGTTAAGAAATTTGAGAATCCAAACTGCTTTAGGGATGAGAGACGCAACGCCATGGCATACATTGGGAGTCTGTTGGCACGTGGCAAGTTTATTCCTTTCAGCCATGTCCACTCTTGCTTGGAGATCATCTGTGCTTGGTGCTACTCTTATCTTGATAAACAGGTGAGTAGAATTTGCAGTATTCATTATCACAGTTGTACACTACATTCAACACTTAATCTTGTGGATGGAAGTCTTAGGAACAGGCATCAAATATTGGTATATGGATAGTATAATAAACATTTTTTTTATCCATGAAAGATTTAAATACAATAGATCGAAAATGATGTGGCAGAGATAAACCACTTTTGTTGTAGGAGCTTGATGTAGATATTATTGAATATGCTGCAAGACTGATCCTCACCCTCAAATAGTTTGGTATGGTGAGGATTAGTCCTTTTTCCTCAAGAGTCCTAGAGGCAAAGATGTGATGGAATGCATGTAGATATATGTATGTGTATCTATCTTTATACTAGGCTGTTTTCCCCCTAAAGGTGGGTGGCTAAGACAAGCCACGCACACACACATACATATGCACTCCTCTCACTTCGCCCCTAGACTTTTATAGGAGAAGAGAAGTACTCCCACCCTAAAACCTGTGTGTCAGGTCAGTCACGCAAATGGAGTCGAGGGCAGGGATCACATTCACAAGGGTCCAAAGCTTTACCCTAGCTGCTTCATATTTAACTCTTGTCCTTTCCCTCCCCATATTCGACACAATCCAACGGTCACACTAGATGAGTGGGAGTCTCCTCCAATGGTTGTCAAGGATGTGTCATTAATCAGGCATTCATATATGTATGTAAAAAAAAATTTCAGCCACACTCCTATAAGGGGAATATAAGCCAGAAATCCAAATGGATATTCTTCTCTTAAAACCATATTGTCCATTATGTTTCTTGCAGTAAAGTTATCATGAGAGCTACAGTTAGTTGGCATCAGGTAGGAAATCTTATGTTTCCTTGTATTTTTCAGGAAAGAGTGCAAGCCACAAATTATGAGGACCTGCAGTTACACTCACCCTTCTATAGTGCTTGCCAAACGGTGTTCTATGTGTTCACCTTCAGATACAAGGAATATACTGAAAATTCAAAAAGTAAGATATTTGTTCTTGTTGGTCTTATTATTACTTCCATCAACGAAGTTGAGCGAGAGGTTATGTTTGGCTTTGGTATATATAAGCCTTTGTTATTAGTTTGTTTATCATCCAAGATTTATTTTGTCCTCATATGTACCACATGAAATCAATAGGTCTTACAGCCCTCTAATTCTACCTATCCTCCTTTAGTTTAGAGACAAGTTATTTAACACTATTGCAATGATAGTTCATCAGTAAAATATGATATTATTGACATTTACTGTAGCTATTTATGCATTGCTTCATTGACAGAGCTTGCCCTGGCACGAAGCCTCAACCTGGAACGACTTGTCCTGAGTCAGCTCAACCCCTTGAGGATGTGTGCTGCTCCTATTGTTAACAACTTTGCCGCAGTAACACGTCGCTTCCAACTAGCATATTGTTACACCATCATGGAGAACAACAAGCGTTTACAAATTCCATCAGCGTCCGTTGATGAGAAGGGCAGCACAAGCCTTGACATGTTCTTCCCATTTGATCCATATCTATTAGTAAGGTATGCATACATACATAAACTTGAGGAAAAATGTAAATGTTTTGGAAGAAGCCAAAAATATAAAGTTGCATAATTAATAAGAAATATCTTGAAATGGTATGGACCTCACCAGAGCTTACATAGACCAATTACTCAAGAATATGTTTGTCAAATAATTATATCAATGAATGACTAAAACCTTTCTCTCTCTTTGTGTGGTGGATTCTTTCAGGTCCAGAAGATACATCTCCAACCATTACCGGGAGTTTGATGGATTACCAGAAGAAATAGTGGAAGAAGATATCAAAGGAAAAGATGAAGAGACTCTAGATATGATAATTTCCCCCAAAACACTGGCTTTTTCCTACAGCCTCTCACCAGGATATCAAAAATGGTAAAGCTACTGAACTGTATGGACTATATATGATGTGTGTCTTTTTTCTTCTCAAGTAGAAGTAAGCAGGTAGGTACAAGTACTCCCTTCTAAACAACACTGCATCAATCCTTTTCAAATTGTTGGACCATTTGTTGTAAACGTTTAGGTTACATTAATTGTGATCTTTTCTTACCATGGCATAAAAAAATACTTATAAATTAAATATTATTGTGGGAAGGATGATGCTTTGTGATAGTGGAACATGGATTAAAAAGATGACATTAAGATTGGAGTGTGGAGAGAAAAAATGGTTAGGTGGAATACTCCTACAAGTTTGGACCTATGAAGGAGATTGAATTAGTGAAGGAATAACGATAGGAAGTTGCTTCAGCTTACCCATGGCAAACGTAAAGATGTTGGTGACCAAGTGTAGTGTGTTGAATATTTTGAATGATGATATGGATAGAGTGCCAATAGGTAAACAAAAGAAAATATGGGATACAGTTCAGTGGAAAGATAAAGACCTAGAGGACTGGACTTTTTTTTCCAACAGTTAAACAAACTGTTCAAGTGACTAAGGCTAACCCAGGTAAATATGAAATCTGTCCCTCAAAAGGTGGATGATATTATAGAATTAAAACTATAAGTGTTCATTAGGCATACAAGTAATATTGTGACTCCATTTATTGAGGCTTGTAACCTTGAGTACTGAATTATTGAGTGTGTAGTCAATGCAATTTGTGACATTTCTCATTGAAAGGTCAGTCTTTGGTAATCAGAATCTGGCTATCAATGCCTCATACATGATTTGAAATCTAGTCGGAGAACCTCATAAACACTAAATATAATGAATATTGTTCAAGTTATATAATCAAATGTGGAAAGTTAGACGTCACAGTGGCCCTGTGTCCTGATTAACATGTAACGGATTAATTTCCACCATAGGTTCAATGGCCTATGTGGCGGGAGATGAGCTCACGCAGCTATAGCGTGTGCCCTCACTTTACTATATAATCAATAAATAAACTGGTAACTGATGGTATAATTGTAGAATATTTATGCATCACAGTATAGAAATCTGGAAATGCTTGTGTTTTACCTTAACACTTATGTAAGTAAAGAACACATTTCAATGACTTAGACCATGAATGTTACAGAGGAACCCATATTATCTGATACATGTATGGAACTGCACATTCTTGTTAGTTGAATTTTGTAGTTGATTGAATAAAATGGTTATAAATAGTGAGGTAGCAAGAATGGGATATAGATGAAGTGAATGAAATTGATGAGTACCTAGTGGACTATATGGAGAAAGGGTGTTGTTATTGGCAAATACCTTTTTTCAGTATTATGAGGAACAGTTGGTGAAGAAAACAATGAGATCTGATGTGACAAATGTGAGGTTGCGAGTGGATGGAAGGTTTGAAGAGAATCTTGAATGAAAGGGAAATGTCTGTCAAGCAAGGAAGGAAGATTGTGCATGAGGTGAATGGAGACCAGTGGTGAATGTACAAGTAATGATGTGGCCACTGCTAGCTATGGAGGAGGTTCCCACGTGTCTGGTGTGAATTCTAATTACTTGATCTTTTTGAATGGTTGAATAATGGATAACTTAGGTTTCAGTCTATATATCTATAGTCTCTGACACTTCACTCCCTCCAGGAATGTTCCCCAAGGGGATGACCATGGCACAATAGCCTCCTCCTCTCTCTATCCACACACTCCTTCCTTGATAGTTCAATCCCTCTCCCTCTATCAGCAACTTTTTCATGAATGTAATTCTTCGCTCTATCCTTCTATCTTACAACTGGCATTCCTCTCTTCCTAGGACCATCAGTTTCACTCGCATACACTTTCTTCACAAACTCTTCATCTTCATGTAGTGGCAATGTCATGACTAATGAGGTTTAACTGGTATCTTGTGAAAGTTTAAATTTAATATGAAAGTTCATATATTTACTGGATATTCAAGTATGGTATATTTTGTATATAAATTATTGTTAATTTATTGTTGTAATTTAGTTTTTGTTAGAAATGTTTTTCATCTTTAATCTTTGTTCTATTGTAATTGTTTATATGTCTATTTATCTATATATCAAAGTGTTATCCTTCCATTCCACCACACTATTGTCTCACTGCTAGACTCGGTAATAAGGTCACTCCTTCCCCTGCTCTCTCTGGTCACACGTGACATCCTTCCACTCATATACAGTACCTAAACTCACATTCACCTTTCCCTTTCACTCAATGCTAACATAGCAAACTTTTACTTCACAAACATTCTTCCAATAGTCTCCCTTTTACCCTCAAGTATACTATATCCATCTTAAGGGTTCGTGGAGACGTTACTTTCCCCTTCCCTTGTGCCTCGTCTTTTCATTGAGTATTCAGTGGAGGGGTTTCTCGTACCCCTCACTCTGTACCTTGTGTCGTCTCTTATGTTGTACAGGAAATATGGGAGTATTAATGTCACACCCCCACCACAGGGCAATTTAAATTGTTTATTGTGCTTAGTTTAGGTTTATGTATTTTCTTTTGGTTTGCAATTTATTCAAATTGTTTCTGAGCATTCTTTTTTTTTCTTATGTGCCACCCCACCTGTTTGGGAAGCCAGTTGTATGAAACAAAATATTTTTCAATATTGTCCTTAACTTATTATTATGTTTCAGTGAGACAGCACATAATTGCACTTTATTTTGTTTATATTCTTGTCACCAAAGTGAAAAGTAGATAATTCATGTATATAATTGTGTCTATGAACCTCATGCTGACATGAGTAAATGGAAAAAAATTTTATATAATTCATTTTACTGATTTATTACCTCATGATAAAAATGTAGAGGTTATTTATACTTCATTTTGAAATTATGCTCAAACCTCATTATAAGAAATTTGTGTTACATGAAGTCGACTCACATGCACTTGACAAGTTATTTCGTTGGCAGCGCTAAACAGGTTAAACACGCCTCCCTCCCACGGCTCCTTTCTGGCCATTTCTTGTCCTAGCCACTATGGTGCCACTGACAGTTGGCAATGCCTGGCCAGTGCTTTTTTCTGAAGGTACACAGGCCTCAAGAAATGTCAAATGTAAAATACCATAAAAACCAACTACTGATGTACAGCACCCTCCCAGTAGGTCTGAAACTTGATCAGAAGAATAATAACATTTTAAGAGGAAAACTTCCAGATTTATTCAATAATTATTTACATAT
Source organism: Cancer borealis (assembly GCA_036785275.1). Taxonomy (NCBI): domain Eukaryota; kingdom Metazoa; phylum Arthropoda; class Malacostraca; order Decapoda; family Cancridae; genus Cancer; species Cancer borealis. The sequence goes on from JAXIVD010001530.1 coordinate 32,571, forward strand.
AATTTTAAGTGACTTTTCATAATTTTTCATTCTCTTGGCTTTCTCTGAAGACATCAGCAAGACTTACTTTACTAACTCTATTGGGGAAAGTCGAGTTTGAAGATCCTTCCTCTGATTCCAATGTTGGTGTCTGATGAAAAAATGTTAGGGAAGTCGTTATTAATACAGTGATGAACTTGTACAAACTTCTGCCAAGAAGGCACATGATGTAGAGGGTTGGGTAAAGGACATATAAAGTATACTATATGGATAATCAACCTTCACATTTATTAGATATGGTAGAGAGAGAGAGAAGAATGGGAGACAAGGAGAAAAGGGATGGTGAATGAGAAAGGAAGATGAGAGGGATGAGGATGGGAGACAAGGAGGAAAGAATCAGGAGGGGATGAGGAGGGTAGGTAGATGATAGGCTTCAAATGCCTACAATGGTGGCAGATTTAGCCAATGATAACTCAAAGTAAGATGACATGTTGCCTGTTTTCAGATATAGAATAAAAATAATGGATTGGTTTGAAGACAAAATTAAATATTAAGGTTACATTGGTAAGACAGGCCTATCAGGAATGAAGTCAAGTACAGTCTGTTAGGTTATTGTGAAAACCAGTGTACAGGGTGCGACTGTCCACCTACCATTCACTGTGATTCCTTTACGGAATCACTGGTTAAATCCTTATATTCTTCACACTCGTTCGACTATTAAGTACCTTATTAATTTAAGAGTGGGGACAATTAGCCGAGGGATCATGGGAAGAAGTATAAGTGCCATTAATATAAAAACTCGTGACGTCACTTGAATCGAGTGGTATATAAGGACGTGTGGTAGCGTGGCTCAGTTTCTTGTGTCCAGACTACAGCTAGAAAGCTCCCGAGAGGATCAGCACATGACTGTCTTCTTTCTTATTGCTGGAGCTTCTGAAGCTGCCTGTGAAGTTGACTTGAGCTGTGGACGGAGGCCTCCTCCACGCTCCGCCAAGCTAGCAATGAGAACACTTCAAGGGTTGACGAGGCATCCACCACTACAACCACAACCACAACCAGGGTTGCGGAGTCGGAGGTGAAAAGTTCGACTCCGACTCCGACTCCGGGTATTCTTAAAATGCCGATTCCGACTCCGCCTCCAGGTATTCTTGAAAAGCTGACTCCGACTCCTACTCCGACTCCTTAATTCCTAAAGGCCTTTTCCTGTCATTCAGTTTTAGTGTATTGGAGAGGCATCAGAAAAATATAATTGAGTCTGGCTGATCGGTAGCAGGTCCATTCGCCCCCGTGACGATGCGCCCAAATCCATTCGCCCCATAAGTTGGGTACATCTACTCGTTGAATAACTGAATTGGACTTTAAAAAATCCAACTCCGATTCCGACTCCTAATACTCTTAGGAATCCGACTCTGACTCCACCCAAAACCTACGACTCCTTACGACTCCGACTCCGCAACCCTGACCACAACCATCATCTCACTTTCAGTGGCGACACAATCCACCATGCCGTGGACAAGTTAACACGATTTGTGGGCGATGGAAGTTATTTAGTAGACATGAGCGAGGTCGTGTTGCCTTCCGAGGATGAGGAAGAGGGAGAGATGTTAGTAAGCAGACCCCTGGGTGGCTAAAGGAACCTGGTTACTGCCCATAAACTCTTTTGCAGCCGAGAGGAAATGCCGAGCTGATACACTGGTCCCGCAGCTGAAGCAGAGATCACCGCAATCCTGGGGGCTCTGTAGTCTGCCCTAGGGAAAGGACCTGGAAGTTCACCCCCCCAAGGACGAAGGCTTTGGTGAAACCCCGCCAAGGATCACCACCCTGCTCGGCTTGCCAGGACTGGTGGGAGTTGGGCTCGACCAGGAGGTCGGGTCACGTCTGACCCGGAGTCTTGCAAAGACGGTAGAGAGAAAAGGAGTGTGGAAACATGGACAACAGAAGGTACGGAAGAAGACCGGTTTCGTTGAATGTTAACTATTGTCAACCTTCGTCACCTTACGAGTGTGAGAATACAAGGATTTATTTTTTTTAAAGGAAAGCCGTGTACAGGGCACGACTGTCCACCTACCATTCACTGTGATTCCTTTACGGAATCGCTGGTTAAATCCTTATATTCTTCACACTCGTTCGACTATTAAATACCTTATTAATTTTAGAGTAGGGACAATTAGCTGAGGGATCATGGGAAGAAGTATAAGTGCCATTAATATAAAAACTCGTGACGTCACTCGAATCGAGTGGTATATAAGGGGATGAAATAACGTGGTGCAGTCTCTTTGTGTCCAGACTACAGCTAGAAAGGTAAGGGAGATTCGTATGTTGCTAGGGGACGTGAAAACACGTGGAACCTTCCTAGTAATATTCATGCTTAACCTGAAACTGTCCTCCCGGATACAGCTCCCGAGAAGATCAGCACATGACTGTCTTCTTACTGAGGCTTATGAGGCTACGTGTGACTGGTAGACTACATTGTGGACGAGGAGGCAGGAAACACATGGTGACACACGGACATCAGTGCAGTGAGTGCTATTCGGCTATTTCTTCCCATTAGTCCCCTCACGTAATTAGGTAGGGTTAGCTAGATATTTTCATGTGTGTGTTAACATGTTGTTTATGGCAATTTATAGTTTGTACATAGTAATGTGTCGTGTGTGGTAAGACAAGTGTTTGTAAAAACACCACACGAATTCAGCAAGTTGTGTTTCTCACTAGTCACCAAGTAAAGTCTGTTTATTTATTTATTTTACTCTTTTCTTTTCTTTCATCGGCCTTAGGGAAAGGACCTAATAGAAGGGTAGTAGTGGTAGCAGTGGTATAGGTAGAATTAGTGGTGGCAAGCGGTACAGAAAGTGACAACAGTGGAGATTAGTACTGGACTTGGTACAGTGGTGACAGCAGTGTCGATGCCAATTGGTACACCAGCATATCTCCTAAAGTCTTGATGGATAAGCACAAGTTCTAAGGTATACATGGCAAATAAGCAAAAGATCTGAACTGATCTTTTTTTTTTTATCCTGAATTGAGCTTGGTCTAGTCAGTCTAGAATAAGAATAATTCAAAATAAAACACCATGAATTTTTACCTTCGGGGGAGCACGGGAGTAGTCCAGGTACACTCCCTTGGCCTCGAGTGCCAATGCTGCTTCTTCCATAAGTCTGTCTTCTGTAAGGCTGCTATCTTCTTGCAAACGCTGATACTCAGTCACAAACAACTGACATAATGAGGGCCGAGGATTTGTGTCGGAAAGATGAATAAGTCCTGGAGAACCATACTTTCTGTAGAATTTCCTGGAAAAAATTGCAATATTAAGCTAATTCATAGATAACTATGTTACTAAGTAAATAAATATTCATTGCTATTAATATGTACATACGTATATACAAAATTTAGTTAGTGTAGTCAGATAGCTGGTGTATGTCGAGTCAAAGTTCCCTGACAAGTAGATATTAATATAAATGCAGACATGCCTAAACCCTAATTCTTTGGATAGTTAGTTAGTTAATGCAAAACGAGCAAGCGCCCAGTATCAGAAGTCATATGGCGCTATGTTAATCTAAAAGGCAGACAGTATAGCAAAGAAATTATGGGGAGGGAAAAAGCAGTTAGTTATAGTCATATGGTTAGATAAAAATGAATGATGTGTGTTTGATGTAGGAATGAAATCATGTAGTCTAAGTGGAAATGTGGTGATTCTGTTAGAATATCATTACGGCAATTGTTTTAATGAAGAATTAATTATGTAGGATAATGGGATGACTAGTGATTCACATGAATGTGTAATGCTAAAAAATACCGGTAATGATGAAACCTTAAATATCAAATCAGAAAGATTTTCCCGTCCATATGTACCTAGTTAGTACTAAGGCATGATACGGTAAAAAGTTAAATGCCGTTTCTTTTACATACCCTCTGATGACATCTTCTGGATAAAAAATTGTTTGTATTTCCTTTTTGACAGGTGGCCTATCATAGCGAGGCTCATATTTTGGAGGAAAAGCTTCATAAACGTCATACCAAACTGGTTTATCTTGTGGCTTCATTGCACCAGATTTTAAGAGTCCTGTCGCCCTGAAACAGAAAACATAAGTGTACTAGGAATATATACAGTCTATTCCTACTTATCTCAGGATAGCACAGTCTCAGATCCTCCCACTTAGCGAATATACAAACCAATATAATGGTAAGCTGAATATACAGGTAGTGCTCAAGTAACTTAACATTGATTTGTGGTTCTCATACTGACGTAAGGAAAAAATAATTACCTTGTGAATATGGTTCCTATCTTATGTAGTCGATTTCCAGCCATTGAATGTAACAGGAATGTCTCACACAGTTAATTATTATGTTATTGGGTTGTTGTTTACTTCCCTGGCCGGTGTGTTGTGTGGACCCCTTTACAGTGACTTTAACTTAGCTTGGTTGCGCAGACGTAGTGGTGTGGCGAGGCAGGCGAGTACCTCAAACACAAGTACAAGGGTATCTTTGCTATTTGACAGATTGTTTTGCAACTGTTATTGCATAAAAATATTCTCATAGACAGATAGTGTCTTATAATTGCTTAAAACATGTTATAGGGCAAACCTCAGCCAAGACCAAGGATTACATAAAATGACCTAGCCTAGGCCAAGACTCAGGTGCGATATTGCCTTTGCAACGGAAGCGCAATAATGAGGTTTTTCGCCCATGGTTGAATGGGGGTTGTGGTTAATCTAAATATTTTGTTTCTATATTTCCAAAATTCTTTCCCACTTAATGTATTTTATGTATATTTTTTCACTTTTCTGGAACACAAGTACATTAACTAGTGTTGTGTTTATATGTAAAGCTTGTATTTTCTACAGTCTACACACTTGTTATGGAAGGGTGTCCCAAGTGTGTGTATGGGTGTGTTTTGGTGTTATTTTTTTTGCTTACTTGGACAGGCAGCAACAGTACTATCAAACAGAAGCACTGGACTTGAACTTTGAACGGACCAAAGTACAAGAAGTGAAAAGAATATGGAGAACCAAAAATACGCAGACAGTATACAACTCCCTGACACAGAATTGGTGTTCAGAAATATTAAAAATGCTAAGCGTTTCGCAATTGACATAGGTAAGAGGTAGTAGTGTTGATTAACCATTGGGTGTAATTGAGAGGAGTTAAATAACAGTAATATTGGGTAAATCTTAAAAACAAGGCCTCACTTTGAGGTGACCTAAATGTTGGCACTACGTTTTATATTGTCCCCTATTCATTCTTAAGGTAAACATTTTGGGGTAAAATTTTACTTCTTCACCATGGCGTTTGTTTACGTCTGTGTCTCGGGACTGCACCTCGTCCATCTCCCTACTCTTGGTCATAGAGAACATTAGGCAGCTTCTATATTAATGTAACCTAACCAAACGTTAACCTACCTTGACAAATAACAGAACCTTGTTTAAACCAAACTAAACTTTATTTTTCGATGAGAAGGTCTCACAAAAAACATTGATTATCTTACTAATTAAGAATTTGCGACGGAAATGTAATTAAGTAAACCTTCTCAAAATGCATCAGTTAATGCAAAAATATAACCCTGAATTCTCTAGAGCGTTATAGTGAAGATGTTAAATAATACCATAATAACCATGATGATGGTATTTTTCTTCTAAATTACTCTAATCCAGCTGAACATTACCTAACCTAACTTTAGCTCTCCTCACTTACCTGAATTTATACATTTATGGGGTTGTCCTTGTTATAAGAATAGGTTAAAAGAGATTTTTCATTTACTAAAAAAAATACATACAGGCATGCAAAATTATATCTAAAATCCATTGCCTACTGAAGAAACGGCGGCAAATCATAAGAATAGGGTCTTAATACTGATATATAATTATGTATTACACTTACTTTCCTTAGGTTAGAAAAAATTAGATCTAATTTTTAGGTTTGGCAAAATTAGATTTGATAACAAAAATTTTAATTTATGCACCCGTCTGTGTGCCATGTTATAGTATTACTTAGTTTAGTTAATATGACTAATTTTACTATCACAGCATTTGTGTTTTTATTAAGTTATAATATGTATGTAGCTACCAGTAATCATTTTTGTATTTCTAGGTGGATCTCTAACCAAGATAGCCTACTACTCTACTGTATCATACAGAAAGGCCTTATACAATGCAGAAAAAGATGATACAGCTTCTGTAAGTATGAAACATTTGATTATGAAACAAGTGTGATATTGATTTTTCATGAATATATATATATATATATATATATATATATATATATATATATATATATATATATTTTTTTTTTTTTTTTTTTTTTTTTTTTTTTTTATAAAGAATATTAATTATAGTATTCTTTTCAGAATGATGGAGGCGACTACCAATATGAAAGTTCTGAGATTGAACGTCTCCATTTTGTCAAATTTGAGACTAAATATATTGAACATTGGCTGGACTTCATCCGCAATCACCTAATGTGCAGCAAAGACTCCATGCTAGGGAAGAGCATTAAGGCTACTGGTGGTGGTGCCTACAAGTTTGCAGAACTAATTCAACAAAAACTGGGATTTATGTGGGTTTATGTGCTAGTTTTATGCTACTGTTCTATTCTTCTCTTTCTGTATTCTTTTAACCCCTTATATTATTACATGTTTTTTCTTCTTTGCTGCGTTTATGATTATGTTCTCTTTTCTTATTTCTTATTCAAATATTTGCTTGAAGCTAATTTTTTCTTTTTTTTCTTCACTAGCTTTTCACTTCATTGTTAACTAAACCTTTAGCTTCATCTCTAGTTTCCTGTTTTGCATCTACTTTGGTTTTCTGGTGTGTGTGTGTGTGTGTGTGTGTGTGTGTGTGTGTGTGTGTGTGTGTGTGTGTGTGTATGTATGTGTGTATGTATGTGTGTGTGTATGTGTGTGTGTATGTGTGTGTGTGTGCATGTATGTGTGTGTCTGTGTCTGTGTGTGTGTGTGTGTGTGTGTGTGTGTGTGTGTAGATTGGGTGCTTTTTACAAGAAATCTGAAATGGTTCATGCCACACTTTAATGGGCAAATAGGTGAAGGTATATGAAAAATTATAACATTTCAATTATAATACAAGATGATACTAAAAGATAATATTGCAGTCAATGCTATGATATGAACCATTGAAAAACAGTAATTACAGCAGAGTAGCATAATGATTTTATAGATGCTTACATAAGCTCATCACTGGGTTGTAGGTTAAAAAAGTAGTCTTATGAGCCCGCATATATAATAGTCATACTCAGATATTGTATTGTATTAATTGATTTCCTCTTTCATCTATCATGGAAATACAGGATGATGGAATTGCAAATTTAGATTAATGTTGCTATAAACATGCTAGTCATTTCACTGAAAGTAAATCTTTTTTTTATTTGATTTAGAATTTTTACATATGCTAAACCTGAAGTAACTTTAATGTGTATGATGCAGAGTAGAAAAAGAAGATGAGATTGGAAGCCTCATTAAAGGATGTAACTTTCTGCTGCGTAACATCCCAGACGAGCAATTCTCCTACAGTAGACATGAAGATCCTGAGTATCGCTTCATCAATTCAGAACCAAACATTTTCCCCTATCTCCTAGTCAACATTGGATCAGGAGTAAGCATAATGAAGGTAAGAAATAAATAGATTTTTTTCCTCTCATACTCTTCTGCTCGCCCCTCGCATCTCTCCCTCTCCATGGATAATTTTATGCTGGAAAAAAATGGTTTGCTAAGAACATTCCCTTTTCCATACATGTGTTCACCAAGCACTCACCATTTGCATTCTTTCCATTCATGATCCAATTTCCCACCACACCTGTTACCTCACTATTCTCAACCCTTACATTCATATCTCCAATTACCATTCCTACTCACTCTTACTTCCAGTCTACATCAAACTTGTATGCATCATTCCTTATCTCCTCTGTTCTATTTTGTGTGCTTCATAATGATTTCTTTATACCTCACATATCAAATTATCATATTTCTATGCTGAATTTAGTTAATGATTGGTAATATATTTTGGGTTTATTTCAGTTTGAAATCATGTATTCATAGGGTTTGGACAATTTTTTATTCAAAATGCAATAAACTTGTGTATATTTTTCCTGCAACATTAATAACCTTAGCTGTTTCGTTTCCCTGGGACAGTAATAGCTTAGGGCATTCAAAATCAGGTTTATGAATTGTGTGTGGAGCGCTTCACGGATACACTATATACTGTACTATATACTGCAGGTTGAGGCTGATGACAAGTATGAGAGAATTGGAGGTACCAGTATGGGTGGTGGAACCTTCTGGGGACTGGGATCACTACTCACCAAGGCCAGAGGTTTTGATGAGCTCCTTCAGCTAGCTAGTGAGGGTGACCACCGCAATGTTGACTTGTTGGTGAAGGATATATATGGTAAGGATGGGAATGCAGTTATGTCCGTTATATGTTCTCACCTTTTGAACAGATGCCAGAGTAGGTATAACATTCATCTCTTATCAATGAACACTTCACGTGTCTCAGCTTCCACTAAAGGTACTTCTTTCTGAAGGAGCTTTTTGTTTATCTTATATTATTGTTCTTTTAGTCATGTACTCTCAGGGCATCACTCCAGATATTTTCTTTGGTATCATGTTTTCCATTCTCTTGACACCCCCAAGCTACCTCAGTTTTCCACTAGTGAAATAATGGACTCCACATTCAAGATGTTATGGATTTTTTAATTCCCTAATCTGTCCCAATTAGTCACTTCTCTGATTAGTCTCTGCACCCATATTTTCACTGCCTGTATTTGACACATGATTTTTTTTGGTACGAGATTGAACATTACATCGATTTGTTAGAATGTTAGATGAGTCTCAGTGTGTGTTATCTTTTTCAAGTTGAGAATTTTGTTTTATACCTGGTATAATATTATTTCGTTATTATTGTATTTGTTGATTCCATGTGCAATTTCTGCTTATTATTTATTGTTGAATTTCACACCAAAATATTAGATATTTATCCACTGTATTTTGTTGTTGGAAATTATATATTTGATGATTAAAGTACTTTTATGATCTTAGGAATCAAGGTGGTCTTGTTGCAGTTGTCATATTATATATTTCATGTCCCATTCTGCTACAATATCAAGAACTTCTGATTTAATTTTCTGTTATTTGTCCAACAGGAGGCGATTATAATGCCTTGGGACTAACTGGAGGAACCATCGCATCCAGCTTTGGGAAAGCAATGCATCATGGACACAGTAAAAGTGATGGAAGTCCAGGTACGTTGAGTGTGTGTGATGGTGTTTAGTCATGATGGTGTTAATGGAATGTTTTTTTTTTTTTTTTTTTTTTTTTTTTTTTTTATTTAAGTACCATGAAATGCATATCTGATAAATGTAAAAAGTTGCTGTATCGTTTCTTTTTCTCCAAGGAATATTAATCCATAGATAGCCTGTTTGAAATAGAATATTAAGATGCATGTAGACAGGACAGTAATAGGACTGTGACATCACATTTCTAGAACTTCAAGCATATTATTCACTCCTCAGAGGTAATTTTGATCCATCTTAGGAAGAGAGGCTAGGATGACAAAACAGGTTTTCCCTCGAGAAACGTCACCTCCAGTGAAATCTTATGGAGTGTTTTAAATTACTTAAAGGGTTTTTGAATGTTGATGCAAATAAGCTGTTTCAATTGATGACTTGTCCCAAGCGAGAAATAACAGAACAAAATAAAACAAAGATGTAGACAAATGCAGCTGGACTGCACTAAACTCTTCCTACCCTATGATGTTAGACAGTGGAATATCCTTTCACCTGCCATGGTGCAGTGTACTCAAAGAGAGAGAGAGAGAGAGAGAGAGAGAGAGAGAGAGAGAGAGAGAGAGAGAGAGAGAGAGAGAGAGAGAGAGAGAGAGAGAGAGAGAGAGAGAGAGAGAGAGAGAGAGAGAATAGTGGAGATAAAAGTGAGGCCTGACAGTGACAGTGTCATGCCTTTCTTCCTTTCACATTCTTGGTGGTAGTACCAAAATAGTGAATTGCAATAAGATTCTTTTTATAAACGAATTTATGTTTCTTCCTTTTTTTTACCTTTATTATGTTGTGACATTTAGTGTAGAGCTTGGGAGTCCAGTACCGTTGTCCTTATTAAAGCAAAGGTGTGGCATGTTGTGTGTGAATGGCTCTGTTTACAATCAGATGGGATGTCAGGCTCTGCATGGTGGTCACCACTGGAACGTGTCCCTCATCATTTACAAACCTGCCGACCTCTGCTACAGAGTGAATATTGTGTTCCTATCTCTTTCATACCGTATTCAGCTTTAACTTTCCAATCAACAAATAATGTGCATCTCATTAGTTAGACTGTGAGTAGTGACAATTCCCTTGTTCCCTCCATTAGTAGTAAAACTAAAGAGAAATTCTGATATTCATTAAAGGTTTGTTATTTAGTAATCAGTTACATTAACACTTGTCTTTTTTGTCTCTTTTGGATTGATTTGCTCTGAATTTTGCAAATTTTGCACTCCCCAGAACTTGTCTTAATTATTTACATCTTCACGTTTGAAAATGTGCAGAGGAAGAGACATGGTTAGGCTGGCTGCTTTGCTTCATTAATATGTGGATGTTTATTACTGTGTGTGTCCTCATTTATCATGTGGTGGATGTTTTGGAACCTGATCATATGTCATCCATAAGTTCCAAAAACAACTACAACACAACACTGTATGTTGAGAATTACAGTGAGAGCTATCATATATGTCTTGTCAACACAAAATGGCCACTGGTCAAAATTAGATTGCTGAACTGTTAAGTTTGGCTATATCCACTTTACTTGTATCACTTTGAAGTTGCAGACCGCGCAGGTAGGGCCAGGTACGCTATTTACTGGCTCACATAATTTTTCTATGAGAAGAAAAATAAGGTAAATAAGCATCTGTGCTTTGACTTGTCAAACTGCTTCACAATCATTGTGAAAATTATAGTTATATGACTCATAACCTTTCATGAGATGTAGTATTATGTATATTATCATACGTAGATTTAGATTCTGAATCAGCTGCTGTTTGTAGATGATATAGCACTGGTGACTGATTTAGGTTAGAGATTGAGATAGCTGGTAGAGGAGTTTGTAAGGTTGTGTAAAAAGTGTAGATTGAGGGTTAATGAGAATAAGAGTAAAATGATGAAATGTATGATGGTAGATGGTAAGAAGTTTGATGTAGTTTTCAATGAGGAGTTAATTAAGGAGGTTGAATACTTACGTATTTATGGACATATTATATTGTGGATTGAGGTTTGTAGAGTACTATATTCTGTTGGTATTACAGCACTTCCATCAACACTGCCAGTGGTATCAAAATGTTTAAGAGTAAAAGCTCAAAATATATTAATAAATACACATTCATGTTTCTTTCACAACTTGACATTTGATTTGATTCTTATGTAGAGAAATTTTATTTCTGAATCTTTGGCACTTTTATTTGATTGTGTGAAATTTTAAACTTTTAATTCAGAAATATATATATAGTTTGTAATATAAATCCTTATTATGAAATATTAACTTAGAAATTAGCTAATTTAAAATATTTTTGCATTTTATGAAGATATGGTAACAAATTTCTCAAATAATAATTGGTTAGACTGTCTGACTTTTCCGAGCAATATTATAGATTAAAAATTTTTTTGTCAATATTTTGATGTATACGTATTACATTGTTCCTAAATACTTGCAGGATTTTCAGAAGCAGACATTGCAAGAAGCTTGTTGTTTACTGTCAGTAATGATATTGGACAGATTGCCTCCTTGTATGCAATGCTTCATGGACTCAAGAAGGTAAGAATAAATGCCAAAAGTTATTTTCAAACTTTTTTGAAGAAACTTTAAAGGAGTGCAAAGATGCTATGGGTTCAAGAAGACCTTTGATAAAGCAGAGGAATATAGTATTGTTTGAGCACCTATTATCTAAATATTTCAAATTTGAAACTTACTATAGCATGTTAACACTACAAACATAATTTTTTTTTACCTTTACGGACTGCACTTACCTAATCTACTTAACTCATATAGGGATCTGATATTGTTAGTTGGAGAATCCATTTATGGAGCAAGTGGAGATGGCATGTTTCTGATGTAAGAAAAGAACCATAGGTAAAAACTATTTATATATATTTGTATTTCAGGTGTATTTTGGTGGGTATTTTCTTCGTAATCATCCAGTTAGCATGCACACCATTAGCTTTGCCATCAACTACTGGAGCCGAGGAGCTGTGCAGGCACTCTTTTTGCGACATGAAGGCTATTTGGGAGCTATTGGAGCTTTCCTACAAGGAGCTGAAGAATGTGGTATGAAACTACATTTAATTATATGTATACTACATTTGTTCCATGAAATTCAAGGGATTAGGTGAGAGACCAATAAAATGTGAAGTTGATGAATAATAGATTCCACCCTCAACAAGACTAATAAATTACATAAAGTAGCAAAAAATAAAGTATAATATCAGTCATAAAAAAAAGAGTTGATAGCCCTTTCATAACTGAGAATGATTTCCAATTCTCTTGTACATTTTCATTACCAGACACTGAAAAGTATTCCTGGGGTGAGAACTATGCTGGCTCATCAGGCCTGCAGTCCCCACTCCCCCACCCTCCTGGATGGCCAGGTGGAACAATTGACCAACTGGAGATGGATCGTTGTGACCAGCAGCTAACATTCTTTCCCCTCCTCACCTGCCCAGAGGAGTATGTGCCTGATACTGTTGATCTCACCAAAGATAAGGAAGCTAGGTAAATATATTTTTTTCTTTACAATTTTGTATTATGTTTTGAAGAAATATGAATGTGCATATAATTAAATTAGACATTACTCTCCCCTCCTCCTCTGTGTCTTATCTTTTCGTAGGAGAGTATACAGAGAGGCTTCCCAAACCCATAGCTCTGTCCCTTTTATGAACTACAGGAAATACAGTGGTAATATTCTTGTAGCTCCACCACATGGCAGAAATGTGGAATACTATATTTTTTTTTTATATATATAATTCTTTCTCTTCATGAAAAAAAACTGCACATTCTCAGTTTGCCATTTTTTCACTTTGCCATCACCAGAGACTACTGGTTATCCTGCTTTGAGGGATCTCTTGGAAGTTTTGTGGACCGAGCCATCTCTTCGCAGCCCAACATTCCAGACAGTCGAGAGAGAGCAAACAAGTTTCGAGATAAATATCTTCAAAGACTACACATCTTAAAGAACCATCCTTTGTAAGTATTGGGAACCTAAAGAAAATTTAAATTCTAATGTCATAAGTTTAGAAATATCTTTGCATGAATATTCCTCTCAAAAGATAACATATTTGTGTTCAAGTTACAAAAAAAATCTATCTATATACCAGGCTGTTATCCTGCTAAAGTGCGGTAGCCAAGACAAGGTATGCATACACACACCCATGCACACATATATATACACTCCTCTCACTTAGTCCCTAGTCCCCCATAGGAGAAGAGAAGAAAGCCCCGTCCAAACACTTCACATCAGGTCAGTCACGCAAATAGGGACGAGGGCAATGATCGTATCCACAACAGAGTCCTAAGGTTTACCCCTCCTGCTTCATATTTAACCCATGCCCTTTTTTCTCCCCACGCCTAATATGATCCAAGGGTCACACCAGGTGCACAAGATTCTCCTCTAAGGGTTGTCAAGGCAACGTCATTAATCATACATTTACCATTTCTCTCCATTCACTTCTATCATGCATAATTATCCTTCAGAAAAAATTAGAATCTTAAAAATCTTTATATTGATTCGTATTTTGAAGGATGAAAAAAATACATACCATTCTAGTTTTACTTTTGCTCTAGTATTTTTGATGCTCAGTCTATAATACTCTGTGTTGCCCTGTAAATTTATCATTAAAGGCATACTAGGTGATGCTGCATAGCATCAAGCAACATTGTTGAATGTGCAGTCTAGTTATATCAATGGATTCCTGTCAAGTCTATCACTACTTACATGATTATGAGACCCCTTGTCCCATCTCTTTTGTCATCTTTTACAAACCCCAGGGATTACAGTGAAAGAATTCTTGTAGCCTCCATCACATACACATACATACATACAGTTTGTCCTTGACATGATATTACGATCTTATGATGTAAGTTATAAGATACTTAGTTGGGGAAGGTGACATTTTAAGTTTTGAATCTCCCAGAGCCATGCCCCAGCCGGTGTGTGACAGCCGATGTGTGCCTGGCAGGTGAGCATCTTAGCCACCCTTTGCCCAGTCATCCACGTGATTGGACATATATCAAAAGGGACGGTAATTGTTGTCATCTCTGGGAAAAACATCTGCACTTTCCGTGCATACTGTATATTATGAAAATGCTGTAAAAATGCCAAAAATTTATATTTGAACATTTTCAAAGTAAATATTATCTTCAAAATGCAGTATAAGGTGAATGTGCTCGAAAGGAGAATGGATGCTTTACAGTATTTGTATAGGAATAGGATAAAGCCTGATGAAGCTATGTGAAAAAGAAAAAAAAAAATGTTCTTGAGGATTTGTAAAGTTTGAGTGTATTTATGCATTCTACTGTTTCTTGACTACCACCTCACTTGTTTGTAAGAAGGCCAGATATACAAGGGAAAATATTTATAAAGTTCAAAGAAACAACTCCGTTGACTTGTTGGAAACAAATATACTTCATGCCTTAGGAGTCAGCAAAATTGTTGCTTGGATCCTTAGAAAAGGTAAAAATTTTGCTATAATTTCTACTTTTATATCCTTGGAGGTATTTAAAAAGTTAGAATAGAAAACATTTCTATCATAATGTACCTAATGATCAACGACTCATAAACAAATTCATCACCAGTGCATATGGCAACCTGACTGTGCGGAGTCTGCTGGATATGAGGGAACACTGTCTCAATGAATTTGACTTTCCAGACCCTTACCTGCAACAAAAGAAGGTATGTGATGATTTTCAATGGTATTTCATGTCTGCAGAATTGTATCATTAATGTTTTTTTGCATAGGTAAAGCTTGATGTATGGCATGTTACTAGTTATATAGTTAAAAGAAATAATGTAAACTTACACTATAATGTTTCGGTGGGCAAATCTTTATATTACAGGTACGATATACAATTGAGTGTAGTAGGTAAGGTATGGTAGGGTACTGATAAAGAGGATCAGAAAGGGTACAGACAGTGTTATATGTGAGGAACAATGTGACTTTAGAAGGCAAAGCTGTGTGGATCAGGTATTTGCTGTGAGAGGTGTGTGAAAAGTTTTTAACAAAAGGTAAAAAAGTATTTTGGGTTTTTATGGACTTAGAAAAAGCATATGACATGATTGATAGAAATGGCTTGTAGAATGTCTTATGATTGTATGGGTTAGGTGGTAGATTGCTAAAAGGTGTGAAAAGTTTCCATGTGAATAGTAGAGCATTTGTAAGAGTGGGAAATAGCATGAGTGAGTGGTTTCCTGTTCTAGTAAGACTGCGGCAGGGATGTGTGATGTCACCGAGGTGTTGAATATTCATATGGATGGTGTAATAAGAAAAGTTAATGCGAGAATGTTAGGTTAGGATTGCAAAGGGAAGGAGTTTCTTGCAATCACAGGTTTCATGTTCAGGTAAGTTGTGTTGTGTTCATGAAGGGTCAACAGTATATGTAATTTAATCCATGTTGTGTTGGGGAAATTATTATGTATTTTATCCATTCATACAGTCACAAACGGAATTGTGTTTAGGTGGGCAGAACAGTATATGATATTAAACTGAGCTTACATTTTCAGATAGAAAATGAATATGCTTTGAAGCTGCTAAAAGACCATTTGCTAAAGGTGGACAAACTGGAGTATAATGAGCGCCAAGAGGCATTGGTGAGGGGATTTCTGGCTGGCAATGTGTTTGATTGGGGAGCCAAGGAGGTGGTGAAGCTTATGGAGCAAGGCTTGGGTTTCACTGAGGCTGGAGATAAGCTGCAAAGTAAGCTTTCAATACCTTTTCAATACCTTATTTATCTACCTGTGAAATGAGGGAAATTTTGGACGATCTTTACAAAAAATTACAAAATATGGAATGCATTTTCTTTTATTAATGTGCCAGGAACTATCTCAGTTATATTAGTCAATGCTACAAATTGCATACTTTTTTATCTGTTAATTTTCTGGTTACTGAACATTAAAATATTTCTGTTGTATATACATTCATTGACCATTTTTTTTATTAATTATTTTTTCAGAACGTCCTTGGCTTCATGATGACCTTGATGCCTGGTTGAATAGGCAGCAGCAAGCTCCTTACAAATGTGCTATCATTTTCCTAGACAATTCTGGCTGTGATGTTGTTCTTGGGATCATACCTTTTGCTCGAGAACTGCTTATACGAGGAACTAGGGTAAGATTCTCCTCTTTAATTTTTTTTGTTTTTGTATAGTACTAGATGTGAGTGCTGCTGGATTTTTTTTACCTTTTTATTATTTCCTTTTTCAGGCATAGATGCATCCCATGCCTTGCTTTGTGTAGGTGTGGTTGCTGCTGCTAACGACTATAATAACATCCTCATAAACAACACTATCCTAAAGACTATTAATGTTTCAGGTTGTGCTGTGTGCCAATAGTAAGCCGGCTTTAAATGATGTCACGGCAGAGGAGCTCATTATGGTGATGAAACAGGTGGCCCTTGTGTGTCCCGTCATGCATGAACACCTAGAAGCAGGAACCCTCTGTGTGCGGGAATCTGGTCAAGCCTCACCATGCTTGGACTTCAGGTTAGGAGCTCTGCCTTGAAAGTGGCGCAACATAATGGACTAGAACTTGAGACTTTGTTTTCTCATTATCATAATTGTATTAAACCTTTATTCTTATTCTTCATGGGATTGACTTGATGTTGCACTCTTTTCAGTCGACTGCCTCTTTCACTTGTGGATGAGCTGGTGAAATGGCAGTGTGATCTTGTTGTTGTGGAGGGCATGGGAAGAGCTATCCACACCAACCTACTGATCTCTTTCAGCTGTGACTCCCTAAAGTTGGCTGTCATCAAAAATAGGTGGCTGGCTCAAAGGCAAGTTCTTTGTCATCTTTTTTGTATAGAATTTCATGTCAACATCCGAGTTAAAGTAAATGACTTATAATTGTAATTGGGGACAGATATGTCAGGAATGTTATGAAAGTATTCAGTCAATCAATTTATTAATTATATACCCAACTAATATTACCCATAAAGCAGGATAGCCGAGACAAGGCATTAAGGTTCTGGGAGACATTAGTCTCCCCTCCCCCTCTACACCTTGTCTTTACAAAGGGGTGGCTTCCCACACTCCTCGCTGTATATGACTCATTATGGTAACTAAATTCAATGAATTGATCAATTGGTCCATCCTTTTAGTCACTACATCCATATAATTCTATATAATTAGTGGACTGAAAGGGGGAGTTGTTGTTCTTTAGAGCTGATTGTCTCTTAGTACGAGTGTATTTTCCACCACTTTATTTGTGACCCTTTCTGTTAATTTCTTAATTAATTTGAATGCTTTTAAATGTGGTATGAGTGTGTAACATATATCTAATGTTTTTCTTTTTTTTCAGACTTGGAGGAGAAATGTTTTCTGTGATGTGCAAGTATGAAGAAGGAAGTGCCAAGACCATTGCTGTTTCCAAAGCAACTGTAAATAATGTAAATATGGCTGAGTTATCAAACACATGAATAATGTCTCTGTATGTGTGTGTATATATATATATATATATATATATATATATATATATATATATATATATATATATATATATATATATATATATATATATGAGTGTGTATAATGTATGCCTTGTCTTCACTACCAACTTTTATGGATAATAGCCAGGTATATACAGATAAATACAAATGACGGTCTAGTAAATAATGTTTATACGTACCCAGAACTCGGCACTAGTGATCATAAAATTGTCTCTTAATATAAACCTTGAGGTTTACAAAGAAAATGTGGTCTAAGAATTTATCTACATTTATTTCAAAGGTAACTGAAAAATTAAGAAAATTTTTAGCAAATACTGATTTGGAGTGTAATAGAGGACTACAGATGTCAATGAATCATGGGCAGAATTCTATAACATCTTGAATGGGGTCTTTAAGTTATGCATTCCAGTCTAGAAAATGGTAAAGTAGCAAAAAAAAATAATAAAAAATGGCCAAAGCATTTATTGGTTACTTTGTATCTGTTTTTACCATTGATGACACCTTTAAATCTAAGAAATAACCCCACCCCAACCTAACATGGAGTAATTGTTAGTAAAGACCTTAAACCTATTAAACATTGTTCAGATCTTGTTAAAACAGCAAACAAAATAGTCTTTGAACACCGTTTCAGAAAAAAAGTTATAGAAATTTGTCTTACTTGTTTTCTCCACACAGCAAATATTGCAATTATGTCAACAAACAGGAATGTGTTTGGCCATAGAGGTTTGGCCTTAGTTCTATTCTCTCCCTCATGTTTACCCAATCAGGTGTAATGATACATGGGTGTAATGTTTGTTAGTTTCATATTAAATATCAAACAAAATGGTTCAGGACTTTAAAATGTGATAAAAGAGATGGAGGCACTTCTTCAAAGTGGAGGAAATAATCTACCTTGGCTCCTGCATGTCGCAAGTTGTTATAAAATGACTTACATTCTTTACCAATCCATGGACGGAATTCATCACGAACCTGTATCAAAATGAGTCACTATAAGTAAATGTTAGAAAAGAGAGAAAAAAAGGGATGAATGTCAAGCATACATAACAATCATTAGTCAATTTGTCCATTTATTACATTTAACATGTTATCAGCACTATTCATGAAGAAAAAAGAAAAAATATTACGTGACCACAGAGAGCCCAGATTAGTAAAAAAGACATGCTAAAAATCCCTAATCAACAGCTATTATACTTATCGGCTGGTTTAACAGGCCAAGATCATCAGTCTAATATATATATATTATATATATATATATATATATATATATATATATATATATATATATATATATATATATATATATATATATATATATATGAATGGATGGAGAGAGGGAAGGGAGGAAAGAAGTTTAGGAGGATAAGAATGGAAGGGAGATAAGAGACTTGAGTTAGGGAAAGAAGTGCATAGACTAGGATGGAGAGCAGCTGGGAAACTATCCCCCCAAAGTACACTGAGGTAGCCGTCCAAACACAGCATATTCTCATGCTGAAAGTTACACCTCTTCCTCACTGTGTTACAGATACATATCTCTACATAGAAATTTTAGTTCTTTGTATTTTGGAGACAAATGATGTAAGAGTCTATTGCCGTTTAGTTTAACATGATAGAGGCATGCAGAGTTGCACAATTGATGATTGAAAAAGTTTTTTTTCGGCAAAATGCCAAAAGTTCCCTGCGTGTTGGGAGACATGATGGAAACAAAACATAAATAAGTCAGTCTAACCTGGTAAGGTGTGACATGTATCTGAATGGTGATGTGTTGGTGTGCTGCCAAAGACTTGAGGATGGATGGGGCGGTGATCCATGTGTTGTGGCCTCCTGCGTGCCCACCATCCAGCCAGTACATGCAGCGCACCTTATATGTTGGCACAGATATAAATAATACACACTAACAGGCTTCCTTCAAGTGTCCATCCAAAAATAAAACAAAATTTTTTAATCACTTATGCAGTACTACTACATATTTGCATTTAAGATTTTTTTTTTTCAGTAACAAAAATCTCCCAAGACTAGGTGTTATCGTATATACTGATAGTAAATTGCAAATACATATCCCAATTATGAACATTAAGTCAAAATCATAAAATAATAATAATAATAAAATATACTTCCTCCTGTCACAATGTTCTCTGAGCAAACTGGTTGATAAAGGTGTGAATGTCAATGTAAATAATTGCTGCAATGGGTGATATATAAAAATGGTGTGGACCTTCAGTGCACCAGTAAGATGGAAGATGATAGCTGACACATCTAAATGCAAAACTACGTGATCCAGAATCATAAATAGTCATATCATGTATGGCTGAGGAGGAAATATATAACATGACTCCTTCATATATCCTTACCAATTAAATGCCTCAACACACTAGTTACCAAATCATAACCTCTTACCTTATTAACAAAGCCAACAGGTAGCTTGCTCTGTAATAATTCAACAGCCATCGTTGCATGAAGCTCGGTTATAATTTGGTTCAGCACAACACATCCCTTGCTGAACCCTATCAATGTTATCTCATCAAAGTCTGCCTGTCCAAATTCTTTCTTTAACCATTTGTCACTGGTTTTAGGAAAATTTGCACCACAATACTGTGCATCTGAACTGTCCCATTCATGGGGATTATTACTGCTTGATGACTGCGATGAATCGCCAATATGATTTTCTTCGCAGGATTGGTCAGCTGGGAGTTCTTCATCTTTTGTACTCATCAGTAAAGTTTGAGCTTTCCTGATAGCTTGCGGTATTAATGCTGCAAGGTGACTCAAGGCTGTTACTCCTGGGTCATGAGTTGGTGCTCCAACACTGTTGCTGGACACAAAGTTGTCATAACAGCTGAAGGTTTTTTTTTCCATTCTGAAAATAAGATAGTCTTAATATAACAAACAGATTAAAAACACTTCATATATTTGTTTCCTTATTTGACTTAAATGCCTCAGTTGGGACTATGGAAAGGTAAAACATGATGGAGGGAAGTTCCAATTAGATACTGCACTGAAACATTCTATGTGCCATAAAGCATAGCAAAAATGAACACTATTTATATATAATTTCTCTATCATCGTTATTACCCTACCACATCATGATGCTCACATCAAGATTGTACAAATATCAAGTGTATACAAAATCTGCTTTGTACATTGGGAGATGCACTTTTTGTATGAGTATACAATTTTAGAGCCCACACTGCCGGTTAAACATTTTTTTTTATAAATTAATCATAATAAAGTGTGAACAGAACATAATACATAGGAAATAACATTTAATAAAAGTGACAGTTATAGCATCACATTATACATGTATTGTAACTGCAACTCAACAATACAGACATCTAGGTTACACCACACTGACATAGATTACCTACCTGCTGGGTTTGATAACTAACACATGATGACCAGGAAACTTTGAGGCCAAGAGTGTTGCTGTGGTGGTGAGGGACCAGTCCACGTACTGCTTGTGATCACGATGTGCTGCCATGACCTCAGGATAATCCTGGCAAGTCATGGGTCACTACTATTCATAAGGTCTTTATTATATTATGACTAACACTTTATTCTAAAAATGTAAAGAACCGCAGGGATTAATGTGGTATAATATAATGTAATATAATATATTATATATATATATATATATATATATATATATATATATATATATATATGTATATATATATATATATATATATATACATATATATATATATATATATATATATATATATATATATATATATATATATATATATATATACATATATATATATATATATATATATATATATATATATATATATATATATATATATATATATACATATATATATATATATATATATATATATATATATATATATATATATATATATATATATATATATATATGGAAAACCTGGACTACACTTAATTCCAGCAGATTCATGTTCACTGATAGTCTACTAAAATTGATTGAGTTCTGAGTGTAAATTAATCACTTAGCACTTTTAGAACACAATTTCAACATGTTAATACATATCAATTGATCCAGTTGATATTCCATTATAAAATGCTCCAAAAATATATATAATCAAAGTTTTCCTTTAAAAATGAGGCCTTAGAATTACATAAAGTTTGTAAGATAAAAAATATATATATTTACCTTATATCAATCTTAATGCTAGAAATTAAACACTTTATTTAAAGTAACTATGTAATGTATGTATAGTATATGTATAGTGAGCCCATGGCAGAAAAAGAAATATTAAATTCAAATGAATTTTTTAAAGTTGACGGCACAACTGCAGGCACTATCAGTGACAAAATTCAGTCCCAGCGACATAATAGAAGCCATAAATGAAATAAAGGTAAACTCATCAGGTGGACCAGACAACATACCTGCAGTGTTTCTAAGGGAGTGTAAGCATACACTAGCAGAGCCTATCTACCAAATTTGGAGAAAATCGCTGGACAAGGGGATCATACCATCAAAACTGAAAGGACTAATCACCCCCATATTTAAAGGTGGCTCACGAGGTCTCCCAGCAAACTACCGACCTGTCTGCCTAACCTCACACCTAACAAAAGTGTTTGAGAGAGTGGTCAGGAAGAACATAGTAAAGTATTTAGAAAATACAAATAAATTTAATCCGGGGCAGCACAGTTTCCGGAAGGGAAGGTCGTGCCTTTCCCAACTCCTGAACCACCACGAAAACATCCTCAAAAATGTGAACAACAGGAGAAACATCGATGTGGTCTATCTAGATTTTGAAAATGCATTTGATAAGGTAGACCATGGTGTGCTGCTCCACAAAGTGAAGAAAATGGGCATCACTGGAAAACTGGGACTATGGCTTCATGATTTCCTGAAAGATAGGAATCAAAAAGTAGCAGTGAATGAAACCCAGTCAAAAAGCTCAAAGGTAATCAGTGGGGTGCCTCAAGGCTCGGTACTTGGACCACTGCTCTTCCTGATTATGATCAATGACATAGATCAGGAAGTAAGATCATTCAAAGTGTCCTCATTTGCGGATGATACCAGGATCTCTCAGGAAATTACCATTAGAGGAGATTCCGAAAGTCTTCAACAAGACTTGGAAGAAATATACAAGTGGTCGAGAAAACAACATGATTTTCAATAATGAAAAATTTGAATCAATGAAGTATGGACCAAATGACCACCTCAAAGCATACCAATATCAAGTTGGTACCGAAGAAATTAAAACTAAGAAAACTAAGGAATCCGTGAGACACCTGGAGGGTATGGATGAGCAATGACTGTGGTTTTAAAACACATATAGCCCATACCACTACGGCGGCTCGTCAAATGAGAGGGTGGATCCTCCGGACCTTTAAGACCAGAAAGCCTGAATACTTGTTACCACTGTGGAAGACCCTGGTAGTGTCCAAGCTGGAATATGTATGTCAACTGTGGTCCCCACACAAAATCAAGGAGATCCAAGAGCTTGAACAGGTTCAGAGGATTTTCACAAGGAGGGTAGTTAGGGACTCCTTAAATTACTGGGAGAGGCTAAAAACCCTCAAACTTTACTCGCTGCAGAGGCGCAGAGAACGCTACATAACCATCTAGGTCTGGAAAGTCCTGGAGGGCACAGTACCAAACCCATCACAAAATGAAGGAGATGGTATTATTGGGCAACATCACCCCAGGTTTGGAAGGATCTGTGCAAGAAGGTCCCTCAGCAACTGCTCCCAGCGACTCAAGACAATCCAGGCGGAAAGCTTCACCTGTGCTGGCCCTAGACTCTTCAACTGTCTCCCAAGAGATATAAGGGACCTAACAGGAATCAGCACGGAGGCTTTCAAGAGGAGGCTTGACAAATTCCGGAAAAACATCCCAGGTGAGCCTCCAGTACCACACAGCCCAACTTCCCGTGGAGCAGCATCAAACTCAATCATTGATCAGCTCCAATACGTGAGGTTCGGGCAGAGGTGTGGCAGCGGTGGGCCCCCAGGCTGGCCATAGTGGTAACACCTAAAACTACGACAAGACAAGACAAGACAAGACAGCCCATGCATTACCTGTACATCACCACCAAAGAAAACTAGGACTGGGAGTGGAAGGCTCGAAGTGGGTTTTGATGGCTGAACATAGATTGCCTCATTAGCCTGTCCTGAGGGAGTGGTGACAGGTCCCAGGCGTAGTGGTGACACCCCGGCTTGTGTGTTGCAACTCATCTTCCTGTAGGGTTCAGATTGAAAGTTAAATGGTATTTTCAAAAATAGCTTTAAAAATGTTTTAGTCTATGTATTTGGTTTTAATTCTTTTTAGATATTTCCTGTGCTGCCTATGCCATTAATAAAAAAAACAAAAACACTGAGTTTCTTTTTACAAAATTGCGTAAGGGCAGTGCCAAATCAACGAGCTAACTGCCTTGAGATTATTAGCTGTCACCCACCTAGTCAGCACCACACCATTATATGCAACCACCCACTAGGTCACCACCAGGTATGATTAATTAGTCATACTGGACTATCGTCGATTTCAAGGACAAAACTTTTTTCTGATAAGATTTGATAAGTTCTGAATTAATCCATATCCATATCTCCGACAAATAACTTTTTTTTGTAACCCATCATCCACCCTCCAGAATAGTTATCAACATTGACAAGTAACAAATAACGGTCAAAACGAAAGATAAGTACAACATAAAACAGAAAAAGAGATATGACATCGTAGTTATATGAATTTTAACCTACACCACAATCAGCTGCCACCCACCTGGCCATCACCACCAGGCACCACGCCACTTTAAGCTGCAAGTCTGCCCTGCTCCACACCATTATCCACACACCACTGATTTCAAACACATGAATCGTCCGGTGTTCATTAATATCTTTAACCTACGGTGTCACATTCCATTGATCAACCACTGACTGGCCGGAAGGACGAGAATTGCGTGTATCCGCCCCTAGCCCTTCCGTGTTATCCTCCCCCCCTTACCCCCTATCCCCCCATTTCATATATCTGACGTATACAAATTTAGTACAGTATACACTTGATTTACAATTGATTTTATGTATTATAAATTAACGTTGTCATGTTAGAATCTTTATTTTATGTCAATGTAATGTAAAAGAAGGGTGAGGAAGGAGGATTTAGCGGCGCGGCGGACGTCACCTCACCTCAGCTGCTGCTCAACGATCTTCTACACACACGTCTACACACCATCTCCACAGTCCTACCACTACCAGGTTATTATACGTTATACTTATCTAACTACACCCCTTTATTATCGTAGATGTAAGTTTAAGGGGTAGGAGAAAGGAAAGAAAGGGAAGGAAGGAAAAAAGGCAAGGAAGGGAAAAGAAAGGAAAGATCGTCTACACGTCTACATATCGCCTCACCAATCCCAGGTCATTATTATGCGTTATACTTATGTAATTACACTTCTTTATGATCAGATGTAAAGTCTGTATCTCCTTTATGACGTACTGAGTGAATATTGGGTGTGTGGTGTGTGTATTGGAAGTGTCTGCCTTGTGTCCTGCAACGGTCTGGTCTGGTTGTACTCGGTGGTCTGGTCTGGTCTGGTCGTCCTCTTCGTTATATCGTACTAGTGGTCGTCTAGGTTATCCTGTAGTGCTCATTGGTCGTCGTCCTGTTTTCAGTGGTCGTCCCTGTTCTCCTGTCTGGCTATGGCTTGTATTAAAACCGATCATTAGGTAAATTTTCAGTATTAGCTACGTCCGTGTCACTTAGTGGAAAAAATTTTATTTGGTTTTAGTTATAACTAAATGTTTGGTAGATCAAGTTAAGGTTTTTATTTAGTAGTACACTAGTCTCATAGCGGCAGTTTTTATATCGTAGGATAAAACTTGTCATTCTGAACATTTTGAATCCCATGTTTATGCATCGGTTAGGTTGGGTTAGGTATTCTAAGTGGACGAAACTATTTATTTCTTGTAGATTTTGGTGTGTTTTGTTTTAATTTTTTATTTGTTTTTGTCGCAAATCATTACTTGCCACGGGGGAGATGGGGGACAAAAAAAAAACTGATTTGCGACAGGAGGAACAATCATATTCATTCAAAAGACATAAACATCTATCAGAAAAAATTAGTTTCGTCCAGTAGTGTGATCCACACTGCCCATTTTCGGGTTTTTTGGAAAATCAAAAGACTTCTTGATATTTACCTAAGTTAATTTGCAGAAAGAGATTGTCAATTAATTATTGAAGAAAAAAATTCAGTGTGATTCAACTGATTTTGTGATTAATTTCTTGGGCATAACACTTGTTTCTGAGTTTCTCCTACCTTTTCTCCATGAACTTGGGCAACCTGTGGGAAACCACATTTTATTTTTAGGTAGAACATCAAAACAAGTTATTTGAACAATAAATGAGATTTAAAATCAATCAAAAAGCACATTAAAAACACTAATTTTCTTTATAAACTTTTTTTCTGGTTTGATCTGCCACCAACCCTCCTCTGGCCTGCTTGTTTTGAAAATCAAATTGAACTTTTTCTAATGTAACCTAATTGAAGCTGAATTTAGATAATTTTGGGGGCCTTTCTGCCGTAGTAAGAAAGGTAACCAGCATAATTACTGCTCGTCCTCTATCTTCTTCCTATAGCCAACAAGCTTGATGACACTTTAGGAAAGCAGGGTCTTAGGGTGGGGGAAGCAAATATAGACCCTATATAGCAATCTGAAGGAACAAAATCTAAGGTGAAAAACCTATTTTTTGGACGGGTAACAAATTTAAAAAGCTTATACAACCGAACTAGGTACCCCCAACGCGGGTGGTACACGGCCCCTTGGCTCCCCCCAACCTAACCTAACCTAAACTAAACCCACGTAATAACTTCTTAACTGGAGGAGCAAGCCCCCCAGAATCCACCAACCTAACCTAAACGGAACTCACGTAATAACCTTAGCTGGGGGAGCAAGCCCGCCCAGTTCCCCTCTGTTCAAGAAAGCTACATGACTGATTCTCATTGGCTAGGAATTCTGAAAGGACTACATCATAGTAACGTATAACCTAGCATACACCAAAAAAAAAAAAAAAAAATCAAAGTGAAATAAGCGAAGAGTTGAACTGGACTCTGTCAGATTCTGTAAGCTCTTGTGGAATTTGAAATTTTTTGAGGCACCTAACTTCAAAGACACTTTGCAAAGTAAATAATGACAAGCACAGCCTGAAACCTTTACATGTGCATTGAATATACTATGTATAATATGTAGGACTTCATATTTATATTGATATTATCCGAGCAGTAGTTATGCAGAAATGCCAACCAAACTATACATATCTACCTTACTTGGAGCCGTCAGTATTCAATACCTGCTCACCTCTCCACAGACAAACTGACAAGTTTTAGTAGCCTGTTTGATTTCAACCTGATGTCATGCCACTTGTGATGCAATTTGTCAAAGGTGAAAATTGACATTCTAAAGTAGTTGAAAAATTCAACACTATCCTTTCAAGTTATGAACTTTGCTCCTTTCAGCAACCAAGGTATGCACTCATAATTTGCACCCATGCCTCTTCTTTCTTTGCAAATGTAAGGGATAAAGGAGACAAAGCTTATCACAGTACTTGCTCAATGGAAACTGGAAAAACAGGCACACTGCACGAGTGGTGATCTGTTTTCAACTGCACTATATGAAAATGTTTGCAGAGACAGTTGCAAAAGTGCAGGTGCTGGTATCACTCACACCATGTGAAAGAGCCCATAAGAATTAATTAGATTTTCTGCATTACATTAAGGTTAACACACTTATTTTTCTCAACCTCAGGTAGGATTTTGCTGAGCAAAATATTATTCATCCCTGAACATTTCAATTCTATTCTCTTTCAATCTCCATTTTCTTTCTGAACTTCCACGTGTCACTTATTTTCATCCATCAAATATACATCTCATTACTTTGATTCACATATTTAAACCATTGTTAGTGATTAATATTTTGTGTTAAATTTCAGAATGTCTGGAAAAGTTAAGCAACGCAGTGCAGCAAACACTTCTGATGCTGCCACCACTTCAGTGAATGAAAAGATTCTCAGACGCTGCCACAGCCTTTACACCGATACTGAGAATGGTATGGTTGTGTGTGTATGTGTATTTATCTAGTTGTTTATATGATGTGAGACAATTTTATGCTGTCCTTTGTTCAAATCTGTTTGTCCAACTTCAACTTGAAATCAAGGAGACTCCTTGATTGGACCACCTCTGTCTTCATTCAGTTCTGTCCAACTGTGTGTGTTTTGTGTTTTTAATTAAATTTGTGTTTGAGTTTCAGGTCTGTTTCAGTTTATTGATACAGTTTATCTAAGAATAGGTAATATGCATGAATAAAGAGTTATGTTTCCACACAACTAATTGCTATTAAGTCTGGTTACAAATTTACATGACATATTGTAAGTCAGTAGTTGTTGTTGTTCAGGCTGCCTGGCCGAACGGCCCTGAGTTCCAGAGATAGACCATGGCCTGGACCGGGCTTTCCCACAGGGTCTTCATGGAGTGTATGTTGTGTTGTTGACATGTGTGATTATTTGCAGTGCAGTCTTCTGTAATATGTTTGACTGTGTGGGATGATGTGTTGCATCCTGGACAGGCATTCGCAATGGACCCGTCCAGTCTTTTCTGATAGCTCAGAAGAGCCGAGTGGCATCCACACCGCAGCCTGGCCAGGTGGACTCTGTCCTCACGGTAAAGGGAAGATTCAGAAGGATAGATGTTTTGGGGCTGTGCAAGCATCTGAGTTTTGTCCTTGATGAAGTGGTGGGCGATCTGGATGTGAATATGCTTCTGGAGGCTGATTTGGGGAGAATAAGGTGGTAGTGAAGATGAAATTTGTGTGTGATGATGTGTGGTAGGTGTTACTTTGATGTTTCTTGGTGTGTGAGGGTGGTGTGCCATGTAGTGTAGTGAGTGTTGTGGGTTTGTGGCGGCTGTGGAGTGTTTGTGTGTCTTATCTCAAGATGGTCCTTAACCTTGAGGACTTTGGTTTGGTGATGTAGGTGGTCTGTAGGTGTGGCAACTGCACATCCTATAATGATTTTTAAGGCTTTGTTCTGTATAGCCTGTAGGGTGTTGTGATGTGTCTCAGCGAGGTTAGAGGTCCAGGCAGGACTTGCATAATACATCACTGAGCGTATTTATTGTTTGTATAGTGTGTTTGTGGTTTCTTTATTATGTTCAATCGTTGTATTGGCAAGCGATCTAAGGGCATTGAGTCTTGGTGTGCATTTGTTTTTGATGTTTGTGATATGGTGTTTGTAAGTCATTGATGAATCATATGTTATGCCAAGTATTTTGTGTGTTTGGTATAATGGTGTTGTTTATGGTGAGGTGTGGGATGTAGCAGTGTTCAGCTGTCTAGTTGGTGAGGAGAGTGACTGGATTTGGTTGGTACTATTTTAGTCTGATTAAGATGAACCAGAAGTGAAGTGTGTCGAGGTGAGGTTGAAGAATATGAGTAGCTGTCTCGGCGTTTTGATGAGTTCATGTTATTGTAATATTGTCTGTGTAAGAAGCTGTGTCTATTTGGTATGGTGTCTGGTGTGGATATGTCATGCATGTATAGGTTAAGGCACACCATTTGTGAAGTTTCTGATATTTAATGTTTGGCCAGTAAATGACACATGAGCATTTCTGCTGTCAAGTAGTTGGCCAGCCATCATTTTGTTATTTTGTGCATGTCTATGTTACATATATACTTTGTTTGTGAGGTTGTGCAGAGGGATGCTATCATGTTTAGTGTTACGAGAAGTGTTCCATGTGGAGGCTTAGCTGAGTTGGTGCCGTCAAAAATTGTTTGTGTGGTCTGTGAGAAGTGTTTGTTGAGTGTAGAGATCTGAAACCATGTTGTGAGGGTGCTAATGGAATTTGTAGTGTGATCTGGTATAGGATGAGGTGTTCTGTGAATTTAGAAGGAGTGAAGAGTAGTGTAATAGTGTGTTGTGAGGAAGGTAGTGTTGGTTCTTTGTTGGTTTTGGAGAGGGTGATGATGGTACCGTGCTTCCAGATGTTGTGTGAGTAACTATAGTGTTATGTTGGCGTGTAAGGTGTATGTTACTTATGTTATCTGGACCATAGGCAGGTGAGTGCTTAAGGTTGTGGACGTTGTGACTTGTCTGGCAGTTTGTGAAAGGTGCAAAGTCTAAGTCTGTAGGAAATTGTCTTTTATATTGGATGATTTGTTGATCGTTAGGGTGTGGGTTGAGGTGGTTGACATGAGAGGCGTATGATGAAGGTGTTTACTTGTTATTTGAGTGTATGGTGTGTATTGTGGTGATGGCGGTGTGTGATGGTATG
>JAXIVD010001530.1:72500-80000 GCA_036785275.1 Cancer borealis
CCTGTGACGTCATCAACTTGAGACCCAGGCCTGCTAATGTCTAAGAGGTCTTTTCTGTATTGAGGTGTTGCCAGACTGAACGGCAAGGAGGTGAATACACTTAAGTATGTCAACGCCACATCAGTTGAAACGGGTATTAGGAAAAAAAACTGTTGAGAATTGCTGTTATATGTTAGAGATATAAACTAGAGTTTCCTCTATTCTTCTTCTTCTCCTCCTCCTCTTCCTAATAGCTGGGCAGTCAATGATAACTTTTCTTGTGGTTCCATATAATTTGAGAAATTGAGAAGTGTATTTGAAAGAAACATGACAAGTCAGAAAAAAGCATGAAAACAGTTTCTTTTGTGGCTGTTGGTGCGACAAGCATTATCTTCCACACTTCCTGTCTTAGCCAAGCCGGAGTGCACGTGTGCGGATGTGCCAGCTGTGTGTTATCTGTTTTTCTCCAGATATTGTTTGAAGATTCTTTTCTTTTACAGTGTCAGCGCAAAGCTAATGTTTCATATTTTTGAAACAAAATTAGACATTTTGTAATCATGCTACATTACTAGCTAATAGTGGGTGGCTACAGTGATTTTGAAGGCTGTATGTCACAAATTAGTCTTAGAAAACTTGTCATATAACAAATGTATGTACGTACATGTACTATATATATATATATATATATATATATATATATATATATATATATATATATATATATATATATATATATATATATATATATATACACACACACACACACACACACACACACACACACACACACACACACACACACACACACACACACACATAAATACATACATACATACATATATATGTGGAATAACTGCAGAAATGTTACAATATGGAGGACAAACTGTGGTAGAATGAATGTTCATGATATGTGACTTTACATGGAGACTGAGAAGTACCAGATGAGTGAAAGAAGGCAATCATTGTGCCCTTGCATAATATTAAAATATTAAAGATGAGTGTCATAATTGTAGAGGGATCAGTTTACTTAGAGTTCCAGGTAAAGTGTGTGGGAGAGTGTTGATGGAGAGGCTGTAGGAAGTAACTGAGGGGAAGTTTGGCGATAAGTAAGGAGGATTTAAGAAGGAAAAGGCTGTGTAGACCAGATAATTACCATTGAAATTATAGTAAAGGAGTAGTTAGGGAAGGGTAGAAAACTGTATGCAGCCTTCATGGACCTAGAAAAGGCTCTCTAGAACCTTCTGAAAATTTGTGTCATTCGAGGACAGTAACTGGGAGGAATTAAAGCATTTAATAGGGAGGAAAGTGCATGTGTGAGGGTAGATGGAGAGCTAAGTGATAGTTTTCCTAAAGGAGTGGGAGTGAGATAAGGATGTGTGATATTGTCGTAGCTGTTTGATATTTTTTATGGATACGTTTATGAGAGGAATTAAAGCTAAAGTGGAGAATGTAGATGCAAGACTGAAGAT
Organism: Cancer borealis; assembly: GCA_036785275.1. Classification (NCBI taxonomy): domain Eukaryota; kingdom Metazoa; phylum Arthropoda; class Malacostraca; order Decapoda; family Cancridae; genus Cancer; species Cancer borealis. The sequence goes on from JAXIVD010001530.1 coordinate 73,949, forward strand.
GAATGGAATGGGTTGAGCGGTGGTGGCATACTTGTTTGCAGAGAATACAGAGGAACTTCAGGGAGAGGTGGATACATTTTCTAGTGTGTATGATAAGGAAACTAAAAGTGAGTGCTGGGGTGGGGTGGGGGGATATGATGGTGGTCTTTGAAAGGAGGGAAGGAGAAGTGGTGGATTTTGATACACCTTATAGAGTGAGTGTGCCAGGAGTAGGAAAGTGTGAAGTACTTAAAGGAGAAAAAATGGAGGGAGTGAAAGAGTTGTGTGTGTGTCCGTGTGTGTGAAGATATAGTTTTATTAAGTTTTATTTCATATTACTTATTTTTTATTATTATTGTTATTATTACTTTTTTTTTTTTTTTTTTTTTTTTTTTTTTTTTTTTTTTTAAATTATTATTATTATTATTATTATTATTATTATTATTATTATTATTATTATTATTACCATTATTTTTGTTATCCCTGTGGTGGGGGCTGCAAGGATATTACCATCGTATTCACAGCAGCTTATAAAAGGCAACCTAAAGGGATGGAGTGAGAGGTTTGGAGTATTATCTCCTACAAAAAGACAGGATGCAGAGAGGAAGGGGAGAGTAAAGTCTCCCTGAACCCTAAATGCCGTCACTTGGCTACCCTCTTTTAATAGAGATGTAAGCCAGTTATATAGATTGATAGATATATTATTATTTTATTATTATTACATTTTTATTGGTATGTATATGTAGGTTTGCATACCGATCACCATCATAACTACAGACTGAAATAATGGTGGGTGGGATGGCATCATGGTTTGAGAAGGGGAAGGGGAAGGTCAACAGATAAAAATTCCTCTGTGAAACGGGTTACTTCATAAATGTCTAGTGATATTTTTTCATCAATTACCATTATGTAAGAACACTGCTATTTTATTGCTATTCCATGTAGCTGTAATCATAATATGTTCTTATTTTCATTATTTATTAGTTTATTTTCTTTACTTTGTTATTTCATAGGCTAGACAGCATCTTGCAAGTAGAATAGGATTTTGCAGATAAGTGAACTGCATGCCCTCCACAAATAAGGACATGAGTGTATATAACTAAGTTTTCAGATGTTGCCATGTCAAATACGTTACATCACTGCCTTCATGTAAGCTATATATCCGATGTTATGTGTATGGTGTAAAGTGAATCCTGAAATGTGGATAACTTTCAAGCTTACGGAATGTGAAAATCAGAATCGTACTTAATTAATTACTAAAGAAAAAGTTGAATATAATTAGTTGTAGGTGATGGAAATGTACACAAAGCAGTGGGCAGGATGTGGTGTACTCCTATTGGTTGTAGAAGTGGGAATCCATGCCAGGCTTTGGTCAAAACAGTATACTCCCATGAACCACATATGAGCGTAACTTCGTATTGCTGACATCAGTTCTTTCCACTTCATCAACTCAATTAGTGATGCAGGAAGGCATGAAAAGCTTGTATTCAAATGGGAAATAGAAGTACTGGTATAATTTACCTCTTGTAATTTACCACTTGACACCGTAGTATAGATAAAAATTGTCACCACTGCGTCACTCAAAGGCATCCTGTATATATGTCAGTGGTGTGGCTATATTCCCTCAGAGCAGCTTCATCTACCCACCAGCAAACACATACACTGATAGTATAATCGTCCTCCCTTGTGGCTATAGTTCGGCTGGAATCTTCTGAAGGGCACCATGGAGATCATTTTTATTCCTGTGAACTTTGGACAGATATTGAGTACTGTCTATGAGGTTCAGAAGGTATCAGTGTTCTACTTGTTTCTTTATTTTAACTCGGAAACTGAAATACGTATTACATAATGTTTTATTTGTGAACATGATAATATATGGGAAACATTTGGAAGCATACATTTAATTCATGCTTTCAGGAAATAGGGTTTCAGACATTGTTATTTTCATATTATGGTGTTTCATTCTTGCATTAACCAATTTCTTATGTTTTCAGCCTCAGTTCCTGCAGTGTTACTCACTTTTTGGTGTATATGTCTGCATGTAACTAGTTGTGGCTGTGAATATAACTCGTAAGCTAACTTTGTCTTAGACTGCTGATTGGTTTAGATTTGTATTTTATTGATTGTGTGCTGTTTGTCAAGCATAATGGATAATGTTGTATGTAAACTTTAAAACACTTATTTATTTAAAGAATACTTTGTTTGAAAATAGCTTAACATTTTTTATAGCAATCAGCTTTTTTTATATTGTAAAGTTGAAGAGAATGCTACTTTGGGAGAGAAGCTGCACAACAGGATTGCAAGTGGCTGAGTTGTTTAGGCAACAGTGTGGTAATTTTCAGAACTGCATTCAAGTTCTCATAGGTACTAACAGGTCTTAAAAAAGTACCATTATAGACATGTTATCTGCCAGTGCTGATGGAGGCTGCAACCCAGTAGTACATATGGACCTTGATGTACATAAGGAAAAAAACTCCAGTATTCATCGTCTTAGGTGTTGGGTACGTCTCTTCTTTGGGCTCCTAGCGAGATTATACAGCGAGCTGCCCAATGAAGGGCTGTTCCCTTCACCACCCATCACCACTACTATGCTGCACAATTGGAGCTATCTCAAGACTGTAGAATGTTCCTTATGTTTACATACAGGATAATAAGAGCAGAAAATGGTTACCTTTCATTGTTGTACATACTTGTCTAGTAAATATGATTATTGGTAATGCAACTTAATAAATGTGTATTGTTATTGAATATAGTTTAGTATACTGCGGTCAGTTTTGTTGGTTTTGATTCCCTGTGCTGTGTCCCATGAACATTTTTCCATTGCATGTAATTATTGTGACAAAGATCAGAATGACTATATAATTATGACAAGTGTCTGCTGAATTTACCTCATCATTATTGTGGTATTAGTTGTCTTATGCACTTATAAGATACAAGACTCATTTAACTGAAAGTCTGTTTTGCCTTTAACATCTGCTATCATTTACCAGAATTCTCAACACTCACAACTGTAAATGTTCTCTTGACTTTAAAGTAAATTGCATCATTCAAACAAACATTGATTACAGAAATTAAAAAAATTGTTAAAGGAAACAATTCAAGGGAAGTATGTGGCTGACGAACCAGAAAATGGGAGTGGCATCAGCGACAAGATTGTAGACAGTAGCACCAGCGCCAAACCTTTTAATTGCGTCTTGATCTCTTGTTCTACTAATATACCCATTCCTTCCCTCCATGGCTCATTCTTCCATCCATATATACCTCTGTATCATCACTAACTCTTCTAAATCCAATATACTTCCTCTGATCCTACATTCTTGCTTCCTGGAACACATGTCAATCTATATCACATGCACCCACATTTACACTGTCAGTTCTAAATCCCCCTTTGGTTCTGGCTTAAATATTCTATTTCCTTTCCATTACTTCAAATTTCTACTACCAAACATGGCCAGTGTTCTTACAACTGAACTCTACGCAATCCTCTGAATCTTAAAACACATATCTTGGTAACCTTCATCTTTCACCATATTCAATGAATCCCTCAATACTCTTTCTCTCCTAGTCCTCTTCCTCACCCCTTTATCCAAACTATCAAAGACTTGTTACTCTACTTTACAATATACAAGAAAAACATTTGTTTTTGCTGGTTTCCATGTCACAGCAGTATTAGAGATAATGAATGTGTTGATTCCTTAGTACATGAAGCTGCCAGATCAAAATGTCCTCACATCAATAAAAATCTCTAACTGTTATCCTTACTTCAAATAACTCATCTTTGACTTCTCCTTACTAACAATAACCTCTATGATCAAGTCCTCCATGTCCCCAAGGCGAACCTGTACCACAAGATTCGGCAGTGTTATTAGATTCACACGTCTCTGCATAGGACACACTAACCTTACATTTTCATCTCATATTACCCTCCTACTAAGTCCAAACACTATATTTCCTCTATCCTTTTGATTTGTCCCTACCATGTTGCTAGCATGACAGTTTTCCTCATTTAATCTCCCTCTCTTGCCACCTTAGCCTTAAAAATATTCTCACAGAATTACCATATTTCTCTCAACTACTTTATCCTTTCTACAACGAACACACATCCTCCATTTAATTTGACCTTTAAAATATAGCATTACCATGTCAACCCCTTTCTCATAGTGCCATATAACCTTTGATGTCTGGCACATTAATGTGTTTTCATCATTATTTTGGTTCCTTTCCTCCATGGCTCACTCTTCCTCCACATATGTCTCTTTATATAAAATCACTAACTCTTCTAAATCCAATATACTTCCTCTTATCATATTCCTGCTTCCTGGAACACATGTCAGTCTATATCACCTGCACTCACATTTACACTGTCAGGGTCATATCTCCCCTTGGTTATGGCTTAAATATTGTATTTCCTTTCCATTACTTCCAATTTCAACTTCCAAACATGACCAGTGTTCACACAACTGAACTCTACGCTATCTAAGTTACGTCATTATTGCTGGTAATGAATGTGTCGATTGAAGACTACCAAAGAAGGAATAAATACCACTGATCCTTGGAAGTTGCAAGCCCATTCAGCACAGGAAGGTAGTGGTTCATTGAAGGGATCTACAGTGCAAGGGGATCATAAACAGATGTAAGAAGTCAGGCACTAAGCTCGTGTGGTAGACAAGTAAAGGAGTGTTGTAGACAGGGGCTTAGGAGGTGGCATAGCATGTTGTTGAGCAAGATAGGCTTGGAGTGTTAAGGATGTGTTGGCCAGATATTTGCCATAGAGTTTGTGTTGATGAAATTAATAAGCTGTTCATAATGTTCATTAATCTGGAGATATATGAGTTAGCATTACAGCAGGTTATAATTTTCATACATGGTGGGGAGGATAGACTATTGGAAGCTTGAGCATTTATGTTAAGCTTTAAGGTGTTTATGTAATAGCACAATGGAGAGCAGTGTAGAGAGGGTCAGCATTGAAAGAAGAAAAATTATATATAATCTATTGTACTACATGAAAGTGCTTTTGAATTTGAGGAAATTCTGCATAGTGTGCCAAATTTTGTATTAGAATTACACCTGGTTCTTGGCATCTTTTGTTCCTCCCCAGTGGAAAGCTTTTATGCAGAATCAGACACCGTCATTTTATTGATGCTGTACCCTCCTTTCCCCTTCAATGTTTTGCCAAACTCCATCAAGTTTCTACTTCTGTCAGGTGCTTACTTTTTTTTCTTTCTTTTTTCTTGCATTAACTCACTCTCTACTTCTAAGATTGATATTCCACAACATTCTCTTATTAGTTTCTTCTCCCATCCTTGACTACCACGCTCATTTCCTGTTTGTATACACCCCCTTCTCTCTCACTCCCCCTTTCCTGATTTGTGTCCTCCCTTTTCATACATATTCTTTTCCACCATAGCTTATACCTACCCCTTCAGTTTGCGCTTCTGTCCTTTCTAATTCTTCCAAGTCGGATACACAAACTTACATTTCATGATCCCATCTTTATTCTTTGTAATTTTCCCAGATTCTCAAAATTCTCTTTCCCTCCTATGCTCCCTCTATACAATTCAACCTTTAGTTTGTCAAATCCAAAAGTGGCTGTTTCACCTCTATGCTGGTAAAAAAAAAAAAGTGTTTTTGTCACGTTCTGAGCCATGCTGTTATTAGCATTAATGAACATGTCGACTCACTAGCCCATTCTGCTACTGTATTAGAATGCCATCTTTTATGAAAGTGCCAGCCTGTGTTTATTTGTATTCTTTTAGCTCCTTTCCAATTAGCCATCACTAATTATTCTTGTCTGACCTCTCAAATAGTAAATTTTGTGCAGTCGTGTCATCTATCTCTCCTTGGTGAGGCACATGTCACAAGAATAGACAGTGGGAGACTGCATTTACACGATTGCATATAGGCCACACTAACCTCACTCACTCTTATCTTATGATATATTCCCCACTGACCATTTGTATGTATGTGGCTGTGGTGCTATTGGTGCTGATGATTTACATTAAACATCTCTGATAAAGATGGGCGTGTTAGAATGTTATAATTTAGCATAGTTGCAGAAATAGTAACTTTGGAA